>RWJN01000260.1:0-45614 GCA_004332605.1 Steccherinum ochraceum
TGTGACGCGTGACATCCGGTCTGGTCGGACCAGTACAGTATCTCCGACGTAGGAACCTCTTGCCAAGGAACCTCTCTGTTCCTCGAGTTATTGGCCACGGGAAATGAACGGATCTGTCACTTCTTCAAAACATCTTAGAGATGACAGAGTGGTCCTGTAGGAGCTGTAGGAAAGATCAGCCTTTCTCTCGCCGCTATCCGTTCAAGGGTCAAACAATTGGATGGCACCGACTCCGACCGGTCGGGAACACTATTTAGTTCTGGAGGAACAGCCTGAGTAGGTCGTGTGTCCACTGTCGTAGAGGCATTCTCTAGCGAGCTATGACGGTCGTGTCGCGGTAGGATGCCGCCAACAGCTCTTGAGAGTGGCAACAAGGCCAGCCCGCTGATACGTTCACTGGCAGCTGCAGACCATTCCGTCGAATGGAACCAGCACGCCAAGCGTCGACCCTCATACCGGGCGACTTTTCACCTTACCATCCATTCGACCTGCTCCGCTGTGACGATTCAACAATCACAGGAAGACAGACCCAAGTTTGGAATCCTAGTCCCCCTTGAAGCGTCGATCCAGTTGGCACACATGCTGCCGGGGTCCTGTACGCAATCCGGACAATTGTAAAAAGGGTAAGTGGGACGTTTCTTGAATGCTATCTTCCGCTCAATGAGGTCGCCAGTGGAAGGTCCGGGCTACGGAGACCTGAAGGAAAAGTCAACTCGAATTAACCACCGAATCGTTTGAAGACAAGACAGATCATAGATGTGACTGACTCGCTCACGTCTGCTCCGACCTCGCAGCTTCTCCGCCTCAACGGAATGCCGGCACGTCGAGCGAAGGGGTGAGATGTAGAGTACGTCTGCTGTTGCTTCGTTGCTTGTCAAAGGGTTGTGATGACTATGGCCTCGTGGCGTTTTTGGTTCGCTTCTGGTGATCATCATTGAATACAGGCGAAGCAATCCCAGAAGGGCCCTGTCAGCGCCACCGTGACCCTCAGCTCTTCTCTCCGTTCCACAAGGATCCTGAAAATCGTAACAGATCGGGGGGATTCCTATGATCATCGTATCAGTGAGATGCAGCAAGACGACCCCGAACGGAGGACAACGACAGCTGACTGTTGATAGATCCTGTACCCTGACGTATGATAGACACGCCGAACCCTCGAACCCAAGAGGTCGCAGATCGGGGATCGGTGGACATTCGATCTGGTCGCTAAAATTCACGGCAACAAGACGGCATTCCCACCGCTACATGGCTGAGTTCGTAAACGGCCGCTCGGCATAGTCTCAGAGCGCAAGCTCGTTTTCACTGCTCGAGCTCGCTCGAGGTATCGACGGCGTGATTGAAACTTGAATAGTCGTTGAATCTAGTAAGAATACACACATACATTCACTAAAGATGCTCACGCAGCATTAGCAGCGTGTGACATGAAGTCGTGAACGCCAACTGAGAAAGTAGAATGAGTATAGATGAGTATCCATGAAAAATCGATTCTCCTCGACTGGTAGTAACTCATCAGTCACTCCATTGCCAGATGATGGAGCCCATTGAGGGCATAGAGGAAAGAGCTGGACGCAATGCAAAACAGGCTGATCGTACTGATGACTGAGCGTGCTACAAGTAGGACGTTCTGGACGCGGGACCATCGTCGTCGGGCAAGCTGGAGTGGTGCGCAGGTGAGAACTTGATCATGAGCCAGGGCCCTATATTCAAGTGAGGCTACAGAGTATCGAAAATGAGCAGGGCATGGACAGTGCGGTGTAGTGATATTCCTGGGGGCAGGGTAGACTGACGGTCCTGAATTTGGGTCCTGGGGCGTGCCCGAGTGGTCTGTTCGAACCGAGCGACAGAGGGGGATATGCGACGTAAACACAAGATGTATACTGGCGGGATTTTACCGGGTTGAGATGTGCTGGAGACGCAAGCGTCATTAGTGCATACCAACTGCGACCGTCTGAAACCATGAGCACGTCGCCGGCTTGCTGCGAGACCGATCCAAGGGTGCAGTTTGACCAGCGATGAAATTCTTGCAACAGGCATACACACGGTAATACGAGTCACCATGTAATGCGAACGCGACCTCGAAGTGGCTAGTACGAGCAAATTATGAGCAGGTCAGACTAGTACCTTCACTGCGTTGTATCAATACATACCTTTCTTCCATCCAGGTCCTCTCGAGCAAGGTTTGCCTCAGCCAGAGTTATGCACTGGATACTCGCATCGTTGGGAAAGGATCTCGTACAGTTGAGAAAATACCGCAGAGACATTGGATGCGGATGTCTAATCCAACATGTGCTTGACTTGAAGTGAGCACTATGCGTACGTGCACTGCCTGAGACGTAAGTACCCCTTCGTGCACATCTGACAACAATCAACGTATAGAGCATATATATATATGACTGAGATAGACTCACCGTATTTCGTGAAAGCACAGAGAATACAAAAACGACAACGACTCAATGAGTTCGTTCATCGTACTAGTAGCAGCATGAGATGGTATTGAAAGTCCGCTCGGGAGATGCGAAGGCTCGACGCTCGAAGCGCGAGTGCCGGGCCTGCCGAATTTCCTTATTTAGGGGAGGAGGAGGGGGAGACCCCCCCCTCAGATCGATGTCCGCCGATCCCCGATCTGCTGCCTCTTGCTCGAACCCTCGAGGGTGACGATGGATCATGAGCTTATGCGGGATTCTGACGCTGTAGGGTTGGAACGATCATGATGCTGTTGCTGTACGTGGAAGCAGAGAAGGAACTTACGAGAGGTATGATGTCGGTCGGCCGGGAAAGCAAGCAACCCGGAGTATTTCAGTTTCTGCTGGAGGTGTATCTGCAGAGACGAGCACACACGCACACACGAGGCAGACGTCTAAGTGAAAAATGTTACAATACAGTAGCGTAGGATTTGTACAAGGTTGTGAAATGACAGACAAACACACACAGAGACAACAGCGAGAGCGAGAGTGGAGATGTGAAGACAAAGGACGGAGAGGAAGGCGGGGCGACGACGACGAAGAGAAGAAACACCAATGAATTTTCAGAGAACGAGAGAGAAGCAGCTCTAACTAATCCCAAGTTCCAGAGTCACCCTCGTAGCCACGGAAGTGTATATGTTTGGGGGGAATAGACTGAGGAAGAAGGAGAAGGGAAGACGAAAAGAAACAAATGCCAGAATATCCATCCAACCAAAAGATCTTAAATAAGACGCGTGCAAATCCCCAAAGTCGTCGTCTACCCTAAGTCTTCCTGCTCGTTCACACACCACCAAATTCCCCGCCTGACAGTCTACGCAGGGATCTTCTCCCCTTCACTCCCATCATGACTGCTGGCGGGCTTGACGGTCGTGTGTACGTGCTTGGGTTCACGGCCACCAGTCGTGCCGGGGATGTCGCCGTGCGAGTGGGTGTCGTCGACGTATTGGTGGTTCGCGCCGGCGTCGATCCCGACGTAGTCGTACGCGAACTCGCCCATCTCTGCGTCGTCGATACCGAGGATCTCGGCGTCTTCGTTGGCGCGGAGACGGAGGCCGGGGATGAAGTGCATGATCCACAGGATGATGGTCTGGTGTGATTGTGAGCGGAGAGTACAGGCTGGAAAAAATGTTATGTACGTACGGTGAGGACGAAAGAGTAGCCAAGACCGGCCATCGAGTCAGCAACTTGGTACCCGAGCTGGATGTAATGGTGGTCGATCCATCCACCGCCAATGGCAGTGGGGCCGGTAGCAATACCATCGAAGGCAGCGACGCTCTTTTGCGCGAACAGAGCGGTCAGAATCTAGAAGCAATTCTAATGAGCAATCGTATGCGTAAATACTGCCTGATCTTCAACTTACGTTGCCAATGATACCACCGATGGCGTGCGAAGCGAAGATATCCAAGCAATCATCGTATCCGAAGAGGAACTTGAGCTGTGTGGCGAAATTGCAAAGCGTGCCAGCCATGAATCCGAAAAGCACCGCAGCAGCTAAAACCCACCATAATTTGATTAGCGGATGAGAAGTCTCGTGGGCGCGTCGGAGTACTCACGCGAGCCTACGAAACCAGATCCTGGGGTGATGGCAACGAGGCCAGCGATGGCTCCAGAGCAGAAACCGACCGTCGACCATTTGCGCTCGAGACGGTAGTCCTATTCATTTGAAGATTAGCGTGTTTCAGAGAACAATGAGTCCGTAACGTGTACGTACCCAAAGCATCCAAGTCAGGCCACCGACGGAAGCAGCAAGGTTGGTGACAATGCAAGCTTGAACGGCGCGGTAGTTGGCACCAAGAGCGGAGCCGCCGTTGAAACCGAACCAGCCGAACCACAGGAAGACCGTGCCCAACACAACATAGGTGGTGTTGTGCGGCTTGTACGCAAGACGCTCAGTACCGTAGCCGCGACGCTTGCCGAGGTAAATAGAGATCGCGAGCGCTGCTGTGCCGGAAGAGATGTGCACGGGTGTACCTCCAGCGAAATCCAAACCACCCATGATGAACGACCAGCCGTTGGGATTCCATGTCCAGTTCGCGATGGGGTCGTACACAATGGTCGTCCAGACGAAGACGAAAACCATGGTGGGTCCGAGGCGGCCGCGCTCGGCAATTGCACCAATTGCGATCATGGGGCTGTAAGGCGGGATCACGAGTCAGAAGGCGTCGAGCCACAGTGAGACGCGTGGAAACACGTACGTGATCGCAGCGAACATAAGCTGGAAGACACAGAAGGCGATCGCGGGGATGCGCGCGCTTCCTGGTGATGGTTTGTCGAGGACGCCTTTGAGACCGAAGTACTCTGCACGGGGTGATCAGTGATCGAGAGCATGAATGTTGCAAGAAAGCAGCTACGCACTCAAATTGCCAATGTACTTGTCACCAGTGTCGCTGAAAGCCAAGGAGTAGCTTTGGAGAAGTCAGTTGGAGTTACTGCGGATTTAGTTTCGGACGTCGTGTGCTCACCCCCAGAAGAACCACTGGACAATCACTGTCAGCAATGGAAGCAAATCGAGGATATTGAGAGGTACGCACTTGGAAGGAGACGACAGCTACAGTCATCATGCAGAGCCAGATCATCGACAACGCGTTCTTTCGCCGCAAGAGACCAGAGTAGAAGAAACCGACGCCGGGAATCATGATCCAGACGAGAGCGGTGGACGCGAGGACCCATGCGATGTCACCGAGGTCGTAAACCCCACTGTCGCCGGTGTCTGGGTCGAACCATTGTAGTGACCCCGCTGTTGTGCGCAGTAAGCGAATTGTCTCGTGCAGCGGACGCGTCGAACAGAGACTTACAGGCGTCGTATGTCGCGTTGACAAAGTTGGTCATGGTCTGCTCCTACGGTGCAGCAGCGCAGGGCTGGCAGTCAGGGAGGTGGGCGTAGGAGGGAGAAAGACGGGAGGTTCTTCGTGGAAAAGCAAAGGGCGAGGGCTTCGATAAAAAGGGCATCGGAGGGGAGTGGCGGCGAGGACGGCGGCTCTGGGATGACCTGGAACGGACATGCTTGGCATGCACAGAGAGGGAGAAAATAGCAACCACTGCTTATCGCCCAATGAGCGTGGTTGTGTGTCCTTATCTCCCGCTGACAGCAGTGTCGTATCTGTCAGGAACCCAGTGGGAAGAAACCGACGACCACGCACCCACAGCCCCTGTCGCCCGCTGCCCCTCCGCTGCCCCTCCTCCCCCCTCCGTCCTCTGTTTCAGCCCACCCGCCCCCGGAAGCGGACGCGTCGCGGTCCACACACAATTACCATCGGCCTTCTGCTGAGACCCTTCCCCGCACTCAACCCAATCAACGGCCTTCAATGACTAAGCATCAATTTTACATGTTTGCCCAGATCGAATCACCCGATCGACCGCGTCCCGTCCCAAAGAGGCGAGCGTGGTTATCTCTGCCTCCGCGCCTACTCCAAATAATCACATTTCTCTCTCCCATCCTCCTCCTAATGCCCTTCCGCTCGCCGGCCGTGCTGCATGCTGCTCCACATTCTGACCACTCTTGCTGCTCAACATTTTGTCCGCGACGATCCCCGCCACGCCGACGCATGAGCCCACTACCTCGTTATCGGCCCGCCCCCGTCTCCGGGCACCCCATCTCACACTCAGACACTCTATATTTGACATCTCGCCAACGTCGCCTCGACGATGCACACGAGCATGCGGCGGCACTGTGAACGACGTTGCCTCTTCCGAACGCGGTATACCGCTACTCAGGTACTACTTCCGGCTTGTCTTGTGCCTCTTGTGCAGGCGAAGGTGTGTCTCTCCTTGGCTTCATTCACTTCTGGGCGTTTTCATGAAGTGGCGTCGATGGATACACCTGTGCCTTGGCAGCCGTTAGATTCTCTGCCACCAGCAAGTCCAGATCGTCTTCCTCTCGCTCTCTGCAGACTGCTTTCTTCTCGAGTCAGAGATGGGCAGGATATGTCCGGGATAACGTTACTCGTTATCGCACACTACGCAGATCACACTGATCGCAATTCGGCATCATGTATATACGCCCCTCGTCCGTAATCTGCAATTTATCCTCACCTCGAGCACCCCGGCTCGCCTTCGGCCGACTTTGTATACAGTCCTCACCCAGCCCGATTCCGTGCCTGTCATTCAGCGCGTTTGAACGTGAGGACAATGTTCTGCAACTGCCCTGAGATAAGACGCGCGGATAACGATGCGTTCCCCAGAGAGCTGCTCCTTGTCGGACATGAATGTTTTGCTAGCGAAAGCTAGAGATTGCGGCTAAAGATGGAATATATCTCACAAAAATACTACTTATCATTGGCGATAGATACTGCAGATAACACCCGTTCACGTATTCCAAGCAGGCGTCCCGTGGCATGTCTACCGCAGTACTGCAACGGCAATGTACTTGATCTGAGAGTCAACTTCGCAGTCAGGAACGTCAACGTCGACTGGGCCATCAAAGCTTCTGCTTAGCCTAACTCTCCCGCCAGATCCATGAAGAACTATGACGCCACACGCCACATATTGAGCAGGCCAGGCACGTCCGAGTGTCAGTGTATCTTTTCTCACCTTCGCACTCAACGTCGATCTGCTGCCATTGGCGTATCGGTGTGAGAATCGGTCCCAACGATACCAAACGCTGATACACCTTCGGCCAATTAACATGGCTGGGCGAAAATGCTATCGGGGACGGCGTTATCCTATTATCCGATTTTGATTCATGTTTTGAGGACACGCTAGAGGTGGACATATGGGTTCCTGTAACAGCGCGTCGTAAGGGAGTGACGCGGTCCCCCATGGTTTATGACTTTGAGTGGGGTGGTGTGGCGGCCCATAAGTCGCTCAGAGCCCCGTTCCTCGAATGAAAGCACCGCTATCTTGACGTCCTGTCGTTGACCGGGCTCGGTTCCACATCGCTGTTGCGGTCACTTTGTCCATCTGCGAGGGCATCGTCTGCCGTCCTCTGCTTGAGCGGCGTATGCTTGAAGTACGTCCTCTGAGCCCTCTCTTTGCAGCATAGATGAGTTGACAACTACACGCAGCCAGTCAGTACTTCCCGTCGCTCAAGGGTGCACCGCAGTGTGCGTACCAGCTGGCTCAAGACGGGTCCTACCATTGCGACGATCAGCAGGGTGTCTACGCCGTCGAACCGCTGTTCAGACGTACAGCCGTTGCGCAATGGGCCCCGGGGCAATGCAAGGACTGTCGGCGGCCATGGAGATCCTGAGAGCCGTGCGGTTCTACGAAAGGCGGCGAATCGGTGAGCAGGGCTTGAAGGTAGAGATGTGGTGGTCTTACCAGGTGGAGGGTCTTTGGTTTTCGGTGCTCTAGGCACGGTGAGTCCATGAGTGCCCTGTGCTGAATTTTGGCTCTTTAGTCCACATCTCGGCTCACATCAAGGTCTACCTCTTGCGGTGTGTATTCATTGCGTATCGAGCCTAAGTATACGGTGAATTCAGAGACGATAGCTTCAATTTGTCTGGGACTTGCATCAAACTGCAAAAAGACAGCGTAAGCATTGTTGTGGGGACTACAGAAAGCCTAGCATGGAGGCGCACTGACCATTGCGGTGAAGTTGGCTCAGCTACTGTATTCGAGCCACTTGACACGGCACGCTTTGACGGTATGTAGCTGCTCAATGACCAGATGCTCTGATACGTTGGGCCTGTTCTCCTCGTTAGACCATACAATGGCACCGTCTTGTAAGTCAGTCGGTACAACACGACGTAGCGAGCTACCAAAGTCGGATGTATCACGGTCCACGGCCGGCCAGCGGACGGTCAACGAATATTCCACTCCAGAAAAAACGACCGTAAAGCAAAGTAAAATTCGCCCGGTGGCGCGTCCGTCTATAGACCCGGATAATCTCGCTTGTGATGATCTCCAACATCTAGGTATCTCCAGATCGTAAGAGCCCGAAGTTTCAGTGGGCCAATGGCGGGACCAAAACCAGGTGTAACGATCTCCTGGGATCATGGGAGCGCGTAAGGTGGAACGGCTGTACACGAGATCGAACCTCGAAGTGAGGGGTTTGCTGGCACTGTGCCTTGGAACGCGAGTGTTGCCGTCGAGAAGGCTTGGCCGCCTTCTTGCGAATCGGCCGATAGAGCCTCTCGACGTGCGCGTGGGTCTTGGATGGCAGAAATGCTTCCCGCGAGACGACGTCGATAAAGGTAGACTTGTGAGTCCGTTAAGGAGAGTATGAGATGGGTCGCTGTTATTCATAGGTGTCGTAAATAGAATAATGAGCTCGTTATGTGCAAATCCGTCGAAGTATGTACGTACGAAGCCCAGCTAGCACAGCATAATCGAGATATTGCAGCGCGAGAAGTTGATTCTAGTTTCCTTTCATCTTGGCAGAAATCACCGGAGTGTGTTGGTCTTGATCACGATTCGCGTACGTTGTTCTGTTCTGCGACGTGCATCAACGCAGCCGAAAATTACAGCGGGGCCGAGCGGTTCTAGATGAGATGAATGAACGTCAGACTATCCGCGGAATGTGCTGCCAGGTTTGCGATCTGTTTGAAGTTTCGCTCGCACCCGCTACCGTACACATGCGACCATCGCCCACCACATTGCACAGCGATTGTGTCAAACAGACTCGGCTTCCTAGCCAACGCCGACTGCGTTGATCAGCAGTGAGAGTCAGAGAAATGAGCCACCTTGAACAGACACCTGCAGCGGGTTCGCTTAGGAGTCCGCGACGTTCCAGAAAAAGCAAAAGGCTGTAGAGCGATGGAAGGGCACGACCAGCCTCGGGCAGTACGAACTTCCTCGTGATGCACTCAGAGACGAGTTCTGTATCGTTGCACGTATCATCAGCGTATATACTAGACGTATATAGATCACTCACCGGTAGCATCAGCTCATACCTTTCCCGTACTGCGACGCAGCTCGGGAAGGTCCGAATGACAAGTCGAACGAGACAACACGAGTCGAAGATTTTCGCGTTGTCCTGGGATTCCAGCTGTCACCTTCGAATTTCTGAGAGCAAATTTAGCAGCGAGGCTACTTCTCAAGCATCGTGACAATCAGAGGGTACTGCTATATAGCATGACAACAGGCTGACGATTCTGAAGAACACTGTGTGCTGGCGGTTGGATTGAACTTGCTTACTTGATTACGATGACAGAGATTTGGGCGCTTCAAATCACGTGGTGTATGTCTTCCATGAGCGCTAGTCCCAGACTGTTTCTGCCACTGCGACGGTCGACGACCTGGCAATGGCTCACATCCGTCCCCTCTCATGTGCTGTGCGCACACTGTCTCATCAACATCATGCCGCTCGTTTCTCCTCCCAAGGTGCTCGATATTTGAACCAGAGTGCCGCTTGTATGTGTAACACCATTTCTCAGTCCGATCTTTCGTTAACTATCCACGAATTTCAGTGTACGCGAAGAAGGGCAAAGCTGCACGCGCGGACGACGCGTTCGAAGATGACTTCGAAGACGACGGTGGTGACCTATTCGGTGGAAAGATGAAGGCAGCTCAGTCGAAGAGCCGTCCTGCTGCCACCACCAACGTCAAGAGCAACATGTCTTCGCAAGGACCCAGCACATCTTCCCCGGAAGAATCGTCACATGAAAAATCCACAAGCAAGAAGTTGAGCTACCAGGATCGTGTTGCGCGATTCAACACTCTCTACCAGTTCATGGCGGAGCGCATTGCGAAGGAGCCGGTGAAGTCACCCCTTCAAGTCAGGAATACGGCATGGACACATCTGTTTGGGCTGGCGACATCGAAGCAGCAGATGGAGAAGTTGGTTAAGCTGTTTCCGTTGTGGAGAGACTCTGGCAGACCGTGGACACCTCAAATCGCGGAGAACTTTGTCCGTACGTACCTTCCTCTATCGCATTGCACGCACTGCCTGACAGATGCACCTTTAGGACGCTGCGAGGAGCTCGACTGCGCCCAGCTAGCCCTTCAAGTGTTCACAGATCATCCCAAGTATGGTCTTGATCTTGCCAGTATATCTGCTGCGCGTCGCCTACTCCATTCACTCCACCTTGCGCATCCCCTAGCCGACAGCATTACCGTCGGGGCTCTGTACAGGGTCTACAATCTCCCACCATTGTCTTCAGACCTTGTTTCGTGCGCCATGCTCACTTCTGCATGTTTCAAGAACAACACTGCCGAGTCCGTCGCCGTCGCAGATGGCCTCCTCCCGAATCTTCGCAAGCTGCTCGAAAACACCCCGCCAAAGGAGATGGCTTTACCCGCGAGAGAAGACCCGTGGTTGCGAGCGAGAACGGAGTCGAAGGAGAAGGCATGGTTGGCGTGGACGCTGGCCAAAATTGAGAAGGCTTTGGAGAAGCAAGAGAAGGATTTTGCGTGGCTGAGGGAATGGCGAACGGCGAGTGGTCATCTGCAGGCAGCCGCATGACGTGGTTGCATCACACAACACATGTCTATCCTAGGTTACGATCCGCCTAATTTCTAATGAGCACTGTTTGCTAGCTGCACTTGTGCTGGAGTGCGGATATTGGAACACCCCAAGTACGTGGTGAAACTTGCGCTACCTTGCTGCACCGTTCCTGTGGACTTGTCCAAGGACACTCAAGAGCGCTTACGACCTGTGTGTTATTGTAGAATCATGCCACGGGAAGCTGAAGCGAATGAGAACAGCGCGAACTGCGGCCGCGCGAAGATGTTAGAGCAGAGCAGGGGTTCAACGTTCAACGTTCACTAACAGGTCTTGCCCGTCTGCGGGTTCTGTGGCTGATCACTTCGATCGGCGCGATCTCTTCTGTAACCAATTGAGTCGATCGTTGATCTTTCTTCAACTCACCATCTCTGTGCACACCGCGCTGCCCTCGGGATGACCAGAGTGAATTGGGGCTATATACACTACAAATGCTGCTCCTTCTTGGCGAAGCTCTTTGTGCCGGAAAGTTTGCTAGCACACCGCGGCCAGAAGTATTTAACAGTAACAGCGCGGGGTATTCACTGCAACAACATCACTACAACAACAGCAGGTATTATAGCATCTGGTATCGTACCTATGAACCGCCAGCCATGACGCGAACCGCTTCAAAGTTCATCGTGTCCGTACTAGACGGTAGAGATCCCGAGAGACGCGACGCGATGCTCCCATATCGGGAAATTGTCGGCCGTTGTTCAATATGATAGCAAAATTTTGCTCTTCACCTTTTCAATATTTCAATCTCGACATGGCTGTCCATCCAAAAACAAAAGCAGAACCAGTAGAGCCAACGATTCCAAAGCCACCGAGGAAGTCCAAGGACGCCCTCGAAAAGGACCGTCAAGGTGCACTGAAGTCGATCACCGAGTTTCGCAGAGCAACGGCATGGGAAGTCCACCGTTGGCCGCTCACAAAATTCGTTCTGGAGGAGAGGGTGAAAGTCCATCTACCTCGGAGTTTTCGACAAAGATCAGGAGAAGAGGTGAAGCCCGTCTATGCTGGGGTCGATCTGAACCAGTTCGTGCACAACTATTACATGGAGATGATCGACGTAGTATCCTCGCCTCCTTCCGACGCCAACTTCGTCACGGAAGAGAATATTCGAGCTAGAAGGTGTGTGGCGCAGGCGAGTTAGATACAGATTTTAAATGATCTCACCCGTCATTTGAAGGCACGAGTTCTTAGGACCGGATCCCAGAGTGGTCGGATACTCGTATGACAATTTCGGAGAGATACATATCAAGTGGTGGGACAAGTTCTTGCAAGAGCAGTGGATGGACAGAGAAAAGTGGACATTTGAGCTTATGTTGAGCGAGGATGAGCAGTGGGTAGCAGCTGATCTACACTGAGGTTTGTGTATGAGCGATTTCGAGAAGATCCTATACCTTGGTCCAGAGTTGGGTTGGCCGGAGTGGAGACAAAACATATTTACCATTTGTACAACATACACATATTCGCTTGAATACGCTTCTTCAGCCCCCTCTTCAGTATCCGAATTTCTTCTCTGCTACTTGTCCGACTGCTGCAGCTAGATGTTTCGCGATTCCTTCGGTCATGGCTCCGCTGTCGGTGGTGACGTTGATCTACCGAGCATGTTAGACCTCAATCAAGACAACAACTTTGTCTGGACACGTACCATATCAAAGCCTTCTTTCGAACGCTTAGCAGCCTGCTCGCCTGAACTACAATAGATTGCGCTGCAGAAGGACTCAGTTCCAGGTATCTCAGAGAGTAAAGCCCTCGTCGAATCACCATTTCTTGCCTGCTTTATGTGCTGCTTGTAATATCTCTTGGATCATCTTCTCCATGATGGGCACGGGATCAGGGCTAGGCGGAGGGTGCCCATGAGAAAGCGACAGATCGTATGGGCCAATGAAAACGCCATCTGAGGATCGAAGGTTCAGAAGGAGGTATTTCAGATACACACTGTTGCCTTACCCAGTCCATCTACAGCCAGAATGTCCTGCAAGTTCTTCACACCTTCCGGTGTCTCGATCTGTCCGAGGACCAGGACTCCCTCATTGGCTTTCTGCAAATAGTCTGCAGCAGACAAGCCCCAAGAGACTTGAGTGAAAGGGCTTCCGAACCCACGAACACCATGTGGTGGGAATCGGGCGGCGGATACAATGGACTTGGCCTGAGCTCCAGTTGAAACCTAGGAAATTGGGCGGGGCATTCAGTGACCAGAAGCTGTTCGAGCAATATTGGCTCACCATTGGCACCACAACGCCCCTCGCGCCAGCATCTAGGACATACTTGATTTGCCACGTCGCGCTTCCGTCAGCACAGGCCCCCGTCGCAGGAATTCTGACGATTGTGCTTGGAGCGTCAGGACCCAGTGCTGTGACTGCTGCGATCGACTCCGCTGCTCCGGGCTGCAGTGGTGTCAGCCCATGCTCGCAGTCAATGACCAGCCATGAGAGATGGGGAGACGCCGCCGCGGCCGTACGGGCTGCCCAGAGACCCGGAAGAGTAATCCATGCACCGAAGGCGGGCTTGGATGCTTGGAATGCACGAAGTAAGGGATGAGAGGTCATGGTAGCTGTCGAGTGCAATGGCAGTGAGTGTTGAGTGTTGGTTGCGTTTCAAAGACGCAGTTAGAACGACGATCGCTGGTCACAGTCGACCTAATCGCTTGGTACCCAACTCGTAAGGATGCAGCCATGTCAATGGGTCATGGGTTCCCCTGTTAGCTGACGAGGGTGTACGTTGCGAGTTGTGATAGTCATGAGGCAACTGGGTGTGGGGAGCTGCGGAAGAGCGGTCCGCCGGCACACTCAGTATGCTCGACACGACATCACCGCAGAATAATGCATGATGCATGAGGTTCGAATCAGTTCTAATTCACGAAACAGTTCGAAGTCAGAAGTGGATGAGGTCGTGAGGGTCGTTAAATTAACAAGTAAGAAAGTGAGAGGACGCGAGAGAGATGCAGAAGCGGTTACATATGCAATGCGAACAAAGAAAGGGGATCGCTTATGGTACGAAGAACTGGCTACACGAAGGAGGACACTGTAACGAGAGTGATTATGGTGATTCTGGCAGTAATAAAGAAACGATGAGAGAGACATCCCGAGAGATAAAAAATGGTGCAAAACGAAGGACGGGGGCATGGAGAATCCAGGGTAATACCGTAACATGTTCGTAACTTCCTTTTCCTTTCGGTCCCTTCCGATCATACTGCTGTCTCCGGTTTTACTCTCCAAATCACTGCAGCTGCTGCGACACTCAATATAAGAACTCCCGCGACAGTAGACATGTTATGTAGATGTGGCTGCAAACGCATTAGTCCAGAGTAAGAGCACGACCGAAAAGAGCAAACACTTACTGTGTCTCGAGGAGCCGCTTTCTCCTCAGGTTTCGATGCGACAGTGGATGGGTTGGCTAGGCCAGTGACTGGTTGGTCTCGCAAAGACGGCTCAGGAGTGATAGGATACTGCATACTGGAGAGGGTCTTCTGCAACCTGTTATCCATCGGCATCTTCTCACCGTTTGCGAGTGGCTCCTCCGATTCGCTCGCGGAGTCTTCTGCCATCCAGGGTAAGCGGTGGCGGACTCGAGGAGCAGAAGGAGACAAATCATCTCGAGACGGGGAAGACATCGAGAGATCCTCATCAGCGGCGTCCAGATCTCGCGAAGGTGATGCAGAGCGGGACCGTGATTGTCCGCTGTTAGAACTCGATCGCCGCTTTCGTTGCCTCGAGCGTGTCGACGCGGCGGAAAGGCTGCGAGGACTCGGCGGCGTCACCAAGCCGCCGCTGCTCCTGGTTTTTGCACTTCCGTTGGGCTGCGCGCGTTGGAGCTGGGCTTGAAGGGCAACAAGAGATGCCAATCCAGTCTCCATCTTGGAGACACTGGTGCCAACACCGTCTTCTATGGCACGCAGCCGGACCTCAACCTCTTCTTTCGCTCGACGCATGCGGTCTCGCTCGTCCGTCCACTCCTCCTGCACCGTGCCCCATTGACCCTCCATGCCCTTCTTCCATTCCGTGAACATCTCCTTGAGCGATTCCCGTTCCTGAGTACGCTCTGTATCCACGTCCGAAGGAGGTCCATGGTCCATAAGCTTGGCCTCAATCGTCTCAGCAAGATGTTGATGAGACTCTGCTTGCGCCTGTACTTGGCCTTGAGTGACTTTGACCATAGACTCGAGTTCAGTGACTTTTGACTCCAAGGACGAGATAGTCGACTGCGCTGTCGCATGTTGAGCCTCCAGAGAACGAGAAAGCTCTAAGGCGGATTCCAGTTGGCTGGCCAGCGTCGTCATGCGCTGGATCAGCTCATCGGGCAAGGGAGCAGAGGAGGAAGTAGAGGGAGCGGGTGGCATCGATGATGGGTGTAAGTGGGTATTGTCTCGCTGCAGCTCCTCGTCGTGATCTTCGTCGTCCTCAGTCATACCCATTCCGGTTGGCTCTGGTGTGCGAGGACGAAGTTCGTCTCGTCGTCGTCGACGCTCCTCCTCCTCCTCTTCTGCCGCAATCTGCTCCTCGTCTTCCTCCTCGACCCTCTCCAGCTCGTGCGCGGTGATGGTGCCAACGCTACGAGCGTCGTCGTCATCAGAGATATAGTCGCTGTCACCGTGGTCCTCGACATGAGAATGTGATCGTCGCAGGTGATTGGGACTTTGAGAGTGAATTCGGAGGAGCTCCATTTCTCGCTTACGATCCTCCATCATGTCCCGCATCGAGCTGACCTCTCGCTTGATAGCCTCGTGTTCCGCCAGCATGCCCTCCAATGTCCGGATTTTCTCGACATGACTTGCAAGGGATTCCTGAGTTTGGCGCAGCTGTGACTGAAGTTCCGAGAGAGCAGACGCCGGCTCTTGAGACGTGGATGAGGGAACAGTGAGAGGCATTTGATGGCCCTCTAGATGTGCCTGAGGCGGAACGACAGGAGGTAGCTGCTGCGCATAGGGAGGGTTCAGTGGCTGGAAGGCTTCTCGTGAGACACTGCGAAGGGGGGATGTGGCGAGTCGACATACCAGATTGCCACCGAGGGTTTCGTGGATGTCGCTCATGGTGCCGTTAAGGTTCGTGAGCTCGTTACCTGTCTCCCGACTCTTCTGAAGCTCGCCCTGCAGTCGGCTGAGAAGATCTTGGAAGGTGATGCCGCCCTTCATAGGTTGTCGTGCGTTGCCGCCCATGCCTCCCAAGTCGACTCCGCGAGTAGCCTGCCCTCGTTGAAGACCCGGAACGCCATTCGACCCAGCAGCTTGGTTGGCACCGGCGAAGTTGAAAGCATTGGCATTCCTGCCAACGCCTTGTCCTTGGCCTGCAAGGCTGTACATTGGCGGGTTTTGCTGATGTTGCGCCTCCATGCGAGCGGCGGCTTGGGCATCCTGCTCATTGAAAATACACAAGACGCGGGCCGCAACCTTGTGGTGAACAATGGTCCTGTTGTCTTCACCGACGATGTCGATACCGAATTCCTTGAGAAGGTAGACGACATGAATGACGGAGGATGAGCGTAGTAGCATAGAAACACGTACGACGATGTCCTCATTCTTGAGCTCCCATGGGTCGGATTCCAGACCTTCCGCACTAAGACGCTCGCTGTTAATGAAAGTTCCGTTCGAGCTTTTGACATCCTTGATGTAGATCTGGGAGGATGTGTGAATTTCAACAGCAATAAGGCAGCAGCCTTGCGAGATGTGGCACGCTCAGGGAATGCAACCTGGCAGCGAGGCGAGGCCGATTTATACTAGCTTGTGACGCAGAGACGACTCACTTTTCCATTCTCCTCCCAAACCTCAGCATGCTGCCTACTCAGCACCTTCGAATCAAAGTATCCATTTCGTTCTGCGGGGACGGTCTTTGCGTTGGTTTGTCGTCCAATCTTGACGCGCTGGCCATTGACGAGGGAGATGTGTTTGGGAATAAACGAGTCGTTGAGGGGGTAAAGGTAGAGAGCGGGGCAGGGTACTTGGCTAATGGGTGACGAGGCGAATGGAGGCATCGTGGATGCCGTCGAGAACAGCGAGGGAGGGTGCTGGAGGACGTCGAGACGGTCGTCGACGTTGTGGCTCGGACGGACTCTTTGTTTGTCCCTGGTTTGGCTCGCTCCCAGAGACTGCTGGCCCTTGCTCTCAACCGCCACGCCCCTTCCCGCGACGCTGTTTAACCACCTTTTCCCTTTCTTTCTGTCTTCTCTTCACATCAGAACATGCACTTCCTTGCTTGCAATACGTATTTTGCCTCGCACTGTGCCTCTCGCCGTTCAGAGCACACGACAGCCCGAGCATCAGTCTCATCACGTGACAATCAACAAGTCGAGTCATCCTGAATTAAATATACCTTTCTTTTCTGCTTTTCTGAAGCTCTGGAGCATGGCTTTGGGGCTCGTTGAACACGTTTGCGAACACAGGAAACAACACGCTCTGACGCAAATGTACTGTGCACTAGATCAAAATGTGCTTTGGGTTCGGTCACGGCTCTAAGATCAACTGATCATCCACGAAAGTCCAGGAAGAACAACCTCAGCCTGCGGTCTCGATTGAACCCGAACTACCTAGTACCTAGTATCAAACTCTGCCTCAATCTGCGCATCCGCCCAGTGTGGAGTTGTGTGTCCGCAGGATAGGCCCCATATGTGCAGTTTGACACCTGCATGAAAGCATGGAACCATCGCACAAGGCCGCTCGCCGAAGGCTGAGAGAGTAGAAGAGTCCAGAATCCGACAAGTTCCCTCGTAAAACATAGAGTTTGTCTGTATCTGCGAGGTGGCTTTTGCCCTATTGCCTCCGTAATCACCGTGTTTGCCTCGTTTGTGCCAGAGGAACAAGACATTACCACATACCCTCCCTCGTATTCCGTCAAAGACGCAGCATGATAGCATTAGAGACGTTGTAGTGTACTGCCCCTGCCAAATAAGAATGCACGCCGGTGACCGCTCTATAGCAGAAGAGAAATAATCAGTCGTTATCGGCGGAGCAGCTCGAATGTTACTGAGATCCGCAGGGGTAGCTGTGGCGCAGGGTAAGCAGTGCTGCTGTTGACAGTCGAAGCAGAGCACACGCAGGCTAAAAGGGCATGGAGTGGGTGCAAGCGGTCGTCGTTGTCATCGTTGTAAGGCGTACTAATGTACAAAGAGTAATACATACATATACAGAGATGAATAAAAATGGCTTCCGTGGGGTTTATTCGTCCTACACACACCCGACCATCATCAAGGGGGACAGTTCAACCGCAGCGACGGTAGTTTGACTCTTGACATTGCCCGAGCAGACAGATCCAGAGCTCCCGATGAAGGGTCCTCCTTCCCTCCAACGCCATCCGCATCCTCGCAGTCCTAAATTGGCTCACCACTCTTCTGCTTCGAACGCGTCGTCTGCGATAAGCAGCGACAGCGGCAGGACGGCGTCTAAAGAAGGAAGAACGGACGTGAGCATCATGGTCATGTCATGAGAACAGTTGGCAAAGGGGGTTTGGTTTGGGAAAGCGAATTTGGCATGCGCACGACACGACACAGCAAGGTCCCAACACCAGGTGTAATCACCGGCGAGACGGGTCCATTGTGACACTAGAAGGTCATCGGGTTTTTGAGTACCGAGACGTGTAAGAGTGATCGATGGGAACTCGTCACAAGCGAATCGTTTGCTATAGCCATGCAAGTACCCAGCTGAATAGCCACAGAGATAAGGACGAAGACGAGGTAGCAAGGCGGCAGAGAAGCTCAAGAAGACTGCGCCAAATGCGTGCGAAAGGCGGTGCCAATCTGAAGGGGAAAGAAATGAACGATGGAAAAGAAGGTGTTGAGATCAGCATAACGGAATAGTTTAGTGGTACAACAGATGCAGTCTGGCGCGTACAAACCTTGGGCCCGAACAAGAGAAGAAGAAGAGATGATACAACAGATCAAGAAAAAAGGGGGAAGAAAAAACTGATAGATGCTATGAGAAGTCAAGGAAAGACACATACTCGAAGTCCTCGTACAAGGTCGGCAAAGAGCGACGGGGTTTGGTGATTGTGGAGGCCATGCTTGCAGTATCAGACGCGGTTGTCATACTGGAGGGTGTGGGAGACCGGGATGGGTTGCTGTCGGAAAAAGAAGAGCTGGTGTCGGATGAATCGGGAGTGTAGGGGATTACGAGACTAAGGTCGGATTCAGAAGGAGAGGTGACGCGCATAAGGGGACTGGACGTGATTATTGACAACGACGAGGCTTGCGGGGAGTGAGTGGGAGAAGATTTTGAGGAATGGCTGCGAATAAGAGCTGGCTCTGAGCGACGTTGAGCAAAGCGTCTCCTGTTCTTGACCACTTCGGCGCGCCTCGCTGCGAGTCATTCCTGGATCGGAGTGTCGCCGAGGTCTGGGGCATCGTCGCGACGAGGGGCGGACACTCGTCCACGGGAGTGTTCACGAGAGTTGGACTGGCCATCGCTGGAGTGCTGACGTGACATCTTGCTCAAAATCTTGGCAAATCCGTGCCGGTCCTTAGAGACGCTCCGGTCACGGCTATCTGGAGAGGATGCGTGACGAGATCCAGAGCGAGATCGAATGTTGCCAGCACCTCCTCGGCCCATAGATTCGTAGAGGCCATTCACATGGGGATGGACTTCATTGGGAGGACTGTGCAGGCCGGTGATGTTGGCAGCACCCCCACGGCCAGTCGAATGACTGAAATAATCAAATTTTAGTGAGGGATAACTCGTCGAGCCTTGGTTATAAGACTCACATTCCCTCTTCGTGTGAGAAAGCAAGGCGATCCATTTCATCTCGTAGTTCGGCCTCGTCGGCGTCAGGGTTGGGACCGGGATACAGGTTGCCCCTTCCACCCCGTCCGGTGGAATGAGTGCCGTCGGGACCACCTACCCGGGAACGGGAACGAGACGTAGTGATGTTACCAACTCCGCCACGACCAGACTTTTGCTAAGATTCAACGCGTTAGTCGATGCCTCCAATGTAGAGAACAAGAGAAGGGATCAAAGAAGGTTCAACACGAAGTACAAGAGAGACAACAGGACGAACATCGTGAAGATGCACGCAGAATGATCAAGAGACGCGATCTACTTACCACATTCTTAGCAGCCTCCTCGCTAGTCTGGATTACGCTACGCTCGTACTCTGCGTTGGATTCTGCAATGTCATTGATAATTGAGGCTGTTTGAGGCGCGCCGTCGGGGGCCTGAGAAGTCGCGCGAGCTCGGGAGTGGGATCGAATGTTGCCCACTCCGCCTCTGCCGATGGCTTGAGATTGCTCTTGCTGTTATTCTGGACATGAGCAAACTATTAGACGGTCTGATCGAAAGAACACGGACCCTCTCAGCAGTGACTGTCGGTTCCCTTCCGCGGACAGGCTCAGGTTCTACTGGGCTGGCGGGACCATCGGAGTTGCGGCGAATGTTGCCTGCACCTCCTCTGCCGGAGGAGTGCTGAAAGGAAATTGAGCGCGTGAGCACGGAGCCGCATAATGAGCTGCGGGAGGTACATACGAAGACCTTCTCTCGGCCACGGGAGACAGAACGGTCTGGAGAAGCAACTTCAGCCATGGCGACGCGAAAGAGAGGAGATGAGCAAGTTAGCGAAAAGCTGGGTAAGGGAGTTATGAAGGGGGGAAGAGAGAAAGGGGCAGGCAGGGCGCGAGGGACGGAGGACGAAAACGGGATAGGCTCATTGGTAAATGGACATGCAGCCAAGAGATATGTGGCATTCGACCCGGGAAAATGGCATGGCCGGGGGCAAAATAATTGAGTTTGTGACCACTGGGACGATCCGAGGACGCAGAGATGACACCGTGTCGAAGCAGACGGCACATGCACCTCTCTAGCCAGGTCCTCCAGGGCGACGTTCACAGCGTCTGTCGGTCCCATCGGCAGCCATGGCGGATGGCAATGCGGGGCCCATCTCCTCACTGCAATGCATCTGCTGCGAGGGTATCGCAAAGGTCAAGCAGCCCCTGGCCTTCCGAGAGTGCTCGCCGCGCTCTGAGACGTTCCCGACGCGGCGACCGCGAGCAGTCCTGGTTTCATTATGGGTACAATTAGACTGCAAAGAGGCTCGCCCGAAGACGGAAGCATCTGCAGCCAGAGACCGTGGGCAGAGAGGGCGTCGCCACTGCAGCCTTATCTCCTTATCTCTGGCGCGGGTCCGTGCGGAAAGATAGCAGCCAGAACCGCATTTTGAGAGGAAACACACCTTGACTTCCCTCCCCCACGTACGCGACCTTCGTGTTCACCGACGAGCCGTCCGTCTCTGCCACAGACCTGCTCTCGCTGTCTTCGTGCACGTCCCCCAGCACCCGCCCGATTTTGGCGCCTATCGCAGACATCTGCCGCGACCAGCTTGACGCCCGCCCATTCCGCGTGGGCGATGTCGAGTTTTCGCGTTCCGGTGTCGCCATGCACGGTCTACACAGCAGCGACGAGAGTGTCTGGGGTGCAATGGTGACGGAGGAGAGGAGAGGCAAGAGGAGAGCGGAAGATGGGAGGTGGAGGAAGGTGAGCAATCGACAGCCCTCCTTTTTTGCAGTACTGAGTCAGTGGCTGGAGGACAGTGCGGTCGGGTCTTGTCTTGCGTCGGATTGCGCCTGAGCCGCGTCATAAGACCAGCCTGATTCCTCTCCTCTGGGCTCAACGGGCTGTGGACATCCCGGGACGTCTGACTGTTCTCCGCCCACCAACGTCCATCGCACCCTCTGCCGGTCCTTCCTATTGGTCCGCCCTAGCCAAAATTACTGCCGTTGCATTCTCAATTGCATCAACGTGCGTATTCGTGGGCGACATCCTCGCTTCCTTCCGCATACCCTGACACTATCCGCACCTTCGCCCACGCTCTCCATCTGCCCAACAATGGCGTCACATCCTGGGTTGCAAAATCGGCGATGGCGATGTCTGCCAACTTCAAGAACCTGGACTACGAGCTCTAAAGGTTATCCTCAGGGCCTGAAGCTCGGATTCACCGGATGCTAGCGTCCCGACCGCGCTCAGATCATCCTTCCTGCTGCACGATCCCCCGCAGATGGCGTTCCTGGCATTGACATTCAGTTTGGACGCCCCTCCGCTCAGTCTTCATGCTATGCCCTCGCAGGAACTTCCCCGGCTTCTCACCCACCACAACGTGATCATCGTGTTCATAATATTTGTAATAGCTGCCACAGTTACCCCAATATATCCTACGTCTTGCACACCACTTCGACCATGTGTGTTGCGCCATTGCACGTTTGAAGATCGCTTGTCAATTGGAATCCACCGTAAGCCCACAACAACCCTGTCGAGACGTACAGTTCCTATGTTGAGAATCCCAGCATCTGATATTAAGCAGCGCCTGGACGTCCAAGCACGTTCGGTACAAATTGTACAGCATCTCCCTCCAATCGCGCCATTGAGCGTGTCATCGCGGCTCGTCTGAGAAAGTAGTACACCACATATCACGCATTCCACCCTCTCATCCTAGCCACACTCGCAAAGATCGCATCGCCTTTCCTTTCCGCAACCTTCCCTTTCCCCACCCCGTCGTCCAACTCCGCGTACTCTTTCCACTTCTCCAAGTCTTCGTACTCCACGTTCAAGGCCATGACGATGCTGCTCAGGTAGCCCAAGTCCGATGCCAATTGGGCTGCGCCGGCCGGTGAGAGGGCGCGAATGGATGGGAGGACCGTGCTGGTGAGATGGAAGAGGAGAGACAGGGACAGAGAGGACAGCCACGCCGAAGAGACAGCCTCCGGCGTAAGGTCAGGAATACTCAACGCAGTGTTAGCCCCAGCGGCGATGGGTGGCGTCTTGAACGACAAGGAAGGCGACCGCCGTGAGTGCGGATTCGGTGCGGGTGTGGCCTGTGGCGTCGGCTCAGAGAGACTGCGCAGCAGCTCCGCGTCGATGTGTGGCAGGGTCTCGAGCGAGAACGAGAGCGCGTCGTCGTCTGCGTAGGACTCGAAGAGCCGCGGGAGGTTCAGAAGGCCTTCTGCCACGCGCTGCATCGTCTCGCTGGGCGATAGGGAGAAAGTGGGTATGTGCACGTCGCTGAGGGCGTTGGCTGCTGCGCCACGTCTGCCTTTGGAGTCTGTCGGGGTGGACCAGAGTGGCGACGTGGCGTAGGAGGATAGGCGTTGTTGGACGGGACGGAGAATCGTGTCTTGCAACGAGATCTGACATGCCTTCGCGAAGGCTGAGAGACCATCTCGGGCCTGAACGAGCAACTGGCGGCTAGGTTGAGCGGTCGACGATTGAGACATCGACGCACGTCGCGAGTCAGCCGTTGCAGGACCAGGAGCCAGGTATGACTCTCCGCTGGACCGAGACATAGGCTGGGGGCGAGAAGTCTCCGGGTCCGCCTGATCGAGCAACGTCTGCAGCTCAATCGAATTGAGGCTGGATTGCGAGAGGAGTTGGATGGCACCGCGCGTTGTCCCCGACACCTCAAACCCTGCTGGATTGAGGCGGGCAGTTCGGAAGTTTGTTGACGTTTGAGCTAGATGCAACCGTAGCTTGTTCTCGAAGAAGACCAGCCGGTCTCTCAGAGCCCGCACCGCTTCCAACAAGTGGAGGAGGGCTTGCATATCTGACCAGTCTTCCGGAGTGTAGTCCAGATCTGCAAGCTCGGCAGAGGTCGCTGCTGCCTCACCGCCCGTCGGTACACGACGCGATGCGATGTCAGCTTTTGACTGCTCTGCAAATTTCGCAAACAGGACGTCAAGGCTCGCAACCAAGCCGACAGAACCGTAGCCCCGCGTGAACGCAGCGCAGCGGGCGATCGCTTCCTCAGCTAGAGTGAAGACGTCCACCGAACGTTCACGAAGGAGACGAGACTTGTCCGTGTTGGCACCGACTTCGCTGGATATGATGTTCTGGAGTTCATCCAGTAGCAAGCGACGTTCTAGGGGTCCATATTCCATCTGTAATTCCAGGAACGGCTCAAACAACTCCTGGTCCCAGCCAAGAGCGAGAGCTGATCCCGACAACGTCACTGCACTACCAGGAGGAGGCCCAGCGAAGCCCGAGATAGACATGCGGGTGGAACGTCTCCTCGAATGGGCCCGCTGCACGCCTGGCGTGCTGTTGTCCAAATTTGGAGTAGGCAAGATAGTGGTGGCGTAGCCAATTTTCTCCAGTATCTTATCAGCGGATACTGCAAATTCTTCGGTGGATCTGTAGGCGGCGATAAGGTGCGGAAGAGCGTTTGAGCCGTAATAGGAGGAGAGCGAGGACAATCGCTGCGAGAACGTAGGCTGCAACGCGGTGAGGGTAGATATGATCAACGTCGATAGGGTTGATTGGGGATCTGGGAATATAGCGGGTATGGATGTCCGTTCCGTTTGAAGCATCGTCAGGAAAGACGTGAAGAAGGCCGAGAGGAATTGGGAAAATGTTACAGCCGACGTGCCAACGGGGGAATCGCAGTCGGTGATGTGAGCGGTCTGCCACGCGTCGGTCAGAGGAGCTCGCCGGGAGCCGTAGTAGTAGTTTCGGAATTCCGACTCGCGTTGGATGTTGCAGAATATGGAGAAGTAGTTTTGGCAGACGGCGACATCTTGAGAGTTTACAGCGGCCACCAGAGCAGAGCTTAAGGATGCTTCGAGTTGGTTTTGAAGGCTGACCATCAACGTCCTCCGGTTCTCGTATTCCGGTGTATTGGTGAACACCACCATGCTCTTGTTGGCCTCTGATAGCCGTTCCGCTGCTTTCTCGTAGTTCTGCTCCCCGAGCAAGGAGGTCACGTCGGATTCCAGAGTACTCCAGCTCTCTGCTTCCCGTAGAACCTCGCGGGCAGCGTACATATTGCGCTTGACGGTGTCCAGATAATGCAGTTGATCGAGGGCAGCGGTCGTCGCAGAGGCAACGGACGACTTGGACTTCGTTTCGACTCCGTGAAGCAGGCTTTGCAGAGACAGCGCGCTATCGCGCATGAAATGCAGGTCGTATGTCAACCGAGATGCACCGCGGGAGATGTCGTCGATGAGGCGTTCAACCTGAGACGACGTGTCCTCGCTGGCCAATTCGAGTGTTCCCATCAAGTGAGATACTCGACTGTCTAAGTCTGAGAGACCTGGAGTCGACGACGCCTGTCCATCGGAGAGTGCTGTAGAGGATGATGGCACATCTAGTACCTCGTTGATCCAGGAGACCACGTCCTCATGGCTCTCCAAAGAGGCCAGGATATCTGGCGCAGCAGTTTGCGCCATACCTGCGGTTTATTGCCGATTCTTTGCAGCACAAATCCGGTAAATTCTGATTGGATACAGTGAGAGTTGAATTTTGTCTGGTATTTTGGGACATACTGGTGCTGTTTGCTTCACGTTCAAGCCCAAGTTGATGAGGATGAGTGTAAGGTCCGGCGTTCAGATCGGTGAACAAGATCCTCATAGGCGCCTCAATTACGTCAATGGCCGGATAATCATGAATGGTCCGAAAATACCGAAATAGCCGACCGCTATAACGGTCGGAACACACCTTGACTCTTGCTCTCATTTGCTACCTCCTCCTGTGACTCGATTTCGGTGCTGCAAGTAGACACTATGTTGTCTCTTCGTGCGTTGAAGACTGCTCAAATCAGCGGGTTTGCGCGAGCCTCTGCGCAGAATGGAGCGAGGAGACTGGCTTCGACTGGTGAGCTTGATCCGAAGCTCCGACGTGCATGGTACTGACTCTCAGCTCTGTAGCAACCAAACAGCGGTTCAACTGGGAGGTGAATCAAGCGGATTATGTCCTGTGGTTGTATGCTGAAGGTTGCGCATAGGATCCACTACTATTAGAGACTGCTCTAACGGAAGATGAGATTGCAATTCGGTGAGTTCAGCAGACGACTTGCCTTCCAAACCATGTTCACTGTATCGCGATTCAGTGACACTGCAAGAGACTTTTGTCAGGTATATGCTTTCTTCATTCTCGATTTACCACTGAGCAAACCGCCGAATCTGATAGGAACGTCTTGCTCCTCGTGTGCTCGAGAACCTGAGGACGGAAGGTTCGCCGGTACCCATGGGCTACATGATTCGCGTCTCACATTGCATGCAGAATTCGACCCCAAGATTCTCTCGGAAATGGGCGACATGGGGCTTCTTGGAGTGACAATTGACGGCTACGGCTGTGCAGGCGCAACAAACGTTGCCTACGGTCTCGTTGCTCGTGAGGTTGAGCGGTACGTTGAATGTTGAACGTCATAAATGAGCATTCGAGCTGATCTCGTTGTCATTCACAGCGTTGACTCTGGATTCCGTTCTGCTGCGTCTGTGCAATCGTCTCTTGTAATGCATCCCATTCATGAGTACGGCACTGATTCACAAAAGGAGAAGTATCTTCCGAGACTGGGTAAGTGGGTTTGCATAACCTCCTCGTGCTTCCGCTCATGAGATCCGTTTCCTAGCAAAGGGCGAGATCATTGGATGCTTCGTCAGTCACTCTATGCAACTACATGCCTGCATTTCGACTCATACTCATTCAGGGACTCACTGAACCGAACCACGGCTCAGATCCAGGATCCATGGAAACTGTTGCTACTGAAGTCGATGGCGGATTCGTTCTCAACGGTTCGAAGACATGGATCACCAATGCTCCAATTGCGTAGGTTCCCCTATTAGTGTAAACTTGTACCCAGGACTGAAGGATTGGATCCAGGGATGTCTTCATCGTGTGGGCTCGTTGTAAGTGGGACGACAAAGTTAGAGGCTTCATCCTCGAGAAGGTCTGCGCGCGTCACTCAAATTCAAGCTGTGGACATATGATTCACCGTACTTTGTCATAGGGCACACAAGGACTGTCTGCGCCAGCTATCAAGAACAAGTTGGCCTTGCGATGCTCCATCACAGGATCTATCTTCATGGACAATGTCCGAGTAGGCCATGATTCGCTTCTTCCTAAAGTTGAAGGTCTCAAAGGACCGTTCGGCTGCCTGAACAGTGCTCGGTTTGTCCTCTGCTCCCATTCAACATAATGTTCGCTTCTCATGAAAGTCGTTTGCAGTTTCGGCATCTCATGGGGTGCGATGGGTGCCCTAGAAGACTCCATTGCACGTACCCGAGAGTACGCACTTGAGCGTCACCAATTCGGCCGGCCTCTTGCTGGATTCCAATTGGTACAAAAGAAGCTCGCGGACGCGCAGACTGAGGTAGCATTGGGTCTTCACGCCAGTTTGCAGGTATGAGCATGCGTTCACTCACACATCATCTAATTACATACCTGGTCCCGTAGGTTGGTCGTCTGAAGGACCAGGGCAAGGTCACGCCGGAGATGATCAGTCTTGTGAAGCGCAACAACGCTGGAAAAGCTCTTGAGCATTCCCGCAAGGTTTTGGATATTCTGGGAGGCAACGCATGCTCAGACGAGTAAGCGTACATCACTCTTGGTGTGAGATATCTTGTCGCTGAACTTTTGTGCCAGATACCACGTCGGTCGTCATGTAGCCAACTTGCAAGTCGTGAACACGTACGAGGGCACACATGTAAGTACACTCGCTATGCTCTAGGTGGTACAGCAGCTGATTGAAAGTAATTCTTAGGACATCCACGCCTTGATTCTCGGCAAGGCGATCACTGGTGTATCAGCTTTCGCATGAGATGTTGGTGGCCTTCACGTCCATCATTAGCGTGTCGAAAATGACTTGAGGGTCTTCGCCGGGGTCTGTGCATTGGTTGCACGGGCTCTTCCCAGGGAACTTGCTGTGTTTGTCTATCAAGGGATTAAGAACAGCGTAATAGGCACATTCAGTCTTCGCATTGAACTGTACACTAGTACATGAGACTTCTATCAATCACCACTGAATAGTAGTTCCGCTGAGTGGGGGTCATATGGCCAGACTAAAACGGCATCGAGCCTCGTCAGGTGTCCACTATGAGGTGCTTCGACTCCGCACAGGGACGAGTGGCTATTGGACTCATCCCGCTAGGCCGAGAGTCACAA
The DNA here is from genome assembly GCA_004332605.1 of Steccherinum ochraceum. Taxonomy (NCBI): domain Eukaryota; kingdom Fungi; phylum Basidiomycota; class Agaricomycetes; order Polyporales; family Steccherinaceae; genus Steccherinum; species Steccherinum ochraceum. The sequence continues at coordinate 27,674 of RWJN01000260.1, forward strand.
GGACCCCTATATAAACCAGGACACCTCCCTACTCCCACCATCTTCAATCCAGTTCTCATCTCGTTACTATTGTGCTCGACGTCCTCTCTATCTCTCTTCCCTGTTACCTCCTGCCTATCGTCGACTGTCATAATGGCCGAAGTCGCCACGGTCGAGATTAACGATGCCATCTTCTGCCAACCGCATCTCAAGGAGGTCGTACGTATATGATTTACTCAGAACTTCACTATTTTGTATACTGATCTATATGCGTTATTCGCAGTGCACTGCCTGCAACTACGATGGAAGAGAGGAGAACGACAGCTTCTACGGTGTAAGTCAAGTAGTGTGATATGGAGTCGTGTGAGCTGCGCTGATGATCATCTCGTTCTGGAACTCCTCTAGTTCGACCCGATAGACCGTGAGGGCATCGACGCTCCGACATCCTCCCAAACCAAGGATGGTGAATGGCAATGCAAGAAGCACGGGTCGACGAGTACGTCCTTACTCATCTCTCTCGTGACCTTGATCAACAACCTGACGAATACGCACGTAGCCTGCAACCAATGCTACGGCTGGAAGAAGCAGATCACCCGCGCTCGTACTGCTGCGAAGAAGGCTGGCAAGAAGTAATCGACCGATGGAGAATGTTGGAAGGAAGGAAGGAAGAATGCCCATTAACGAAACATGATCGGTCGACACGCCGTTCATTGTACACCCAGTTGTTGTATCATAATTATAACCCATTGCACGACTCGAGAGAACCACCGCGCTTGCGCAGATGTGAACTAGGGCTGTAGAGGTGCTGTCGAGTGCAGCATCCTGGATGGTGACGAGAAGAGAACAACATCCAGGTCTTCGATGGCAGCGTGAGTCCCGTTCCGGTTCCAGTCAAATCGGAAGACGTATGGTAGCGATGTGCTACCAATTGCAGCAGTCTAGCAATCAAGATAAGCGCAACAGATGGGGGATGTCTATAATGGTACGTGTCGGGTCAGTATCGACGTCTTGAATCCGCAGAAGAACGAGCAGATGTTCGGACGCGTCAAACCACTTGACTGACCTTTTGCACCTCGATTTTAGATCAGATGGACGTGTTTACGTCGGCCTGGAGACCAATGACTCAACAGAGGATCGCCGTGGCCGTATGGAGATCCATCCGAGCAGGGCATCGGCGAAAAAGAAAGAACTTAGACAAGTCATGGGAGGCTTTGGCAGCGCGAGTCAGCTCGGCGGGGATGCTTTGTCAGCAGCGCGTAGAGAGCGAGCTCGTCATTTTGCCGCCATCGCGTCTCGCTCTCTCTTCCGCATCCTCTGCCAGACAGCCTCTCGGTCTGAATTTCAATTCCGTATAAAAATGCTCCTCGTCTACCCGATCTCCCATCTTCCTCCTTTTCCTCCATCCTCTCCTCTCCAGTCCCAACCATGTCACCCGCTCCTGTGCACGCCAACACCACCGCTCACCTCACCAACGGCCATACCAATGGTGTCAAGAAACCTCGTGTAGACAGCTTCGGGACTCTTGCTGTCCATGCCGGCTCAGATCCAAATCCTGTCACTGGCGCGGTCATTCCAGCCATTTCCCTGAGCACGACCTACAAGCAGGACGCTATCGGCGTACATAAGGTTTGTCTACATCCCATTGATATGCGCACTGGTGCTAATCTCTTCCCCTTTCGTCAGGGCTTCGAGTATTCCCGCTCAGGAAACCCAAATCGAGATGCATTCGAGGCTACTCTTGCATCCCTCGAAGCTGGCGGAGCGCACGGTATCGCCTTTGCCTCGGGTTCTGCGACCACTGCCACTGTCTTGCAGTCTCTCGGCCCCAATGCCCACATCGTCAGCGTGAACGATGTTTATGGCGGTACCTTCCGTTACATGTCTAAGGTTGCAGCTGTCAACCAAGGTCTGGAGACGAGCTTCGTGGATTTAGAGAACGTAGATGATGCTACATTCTTGGGTGCGCTGCGTCCTAATACTAAGGTATGCGTATCAGTGCTCGCTCTATCTTAAACAAACTGACACATTTTCTAGCTTATTTGGATTGAGTCTCCCACCAACCCAACACTTCGTCTCATTGACATCCCTCGGGTGGTCGCTCTCGCTCGTTCTCATCCTTCCTCGCCGCTTGTCCTCGTAGACAACACGTTCCTCTCACCATTCTACTCGTCCCCTCTCCTCCAAGGCGCCGACCTTGTCATGCACAGTCTCACGAAATACGTCAACGGCCATTCAGATGTCGTCATGGGCGCGCTCATCCTTCCCCCTCATCATACCGCTCTCGTGGAGAAGTTGCGCTATCTTCAAAACGCCATCGGTGCCGTGCCGAGTCCATACGACTGCTGGCTTGCTCAGCGGGGCGCCAAGACCCTTCACCTGCGGATGAAGGCACACGGCACGAACGCTCTTGCGATAGCCAAGTTCTTGCAGAAGTCGCCCCACGTCGAGGAGGTCATCTATCCGGGTTTGAGGTCGCATCCTCGTAACGACCTCGCATTCCGTTCGCTCTCACCGCATGCACGCAAGTTCATTGAGAGCAGCGGGAAGAGCATCGACGAGGAGGGTGGCTTCCCTTATGCAGGCATGATTTCCTTCAGGATTCGCGGAGGGTTTGCGGAGGCGGACAAGTTCTTGACATCAACGCGGTTGTTCACCCTCGCGGAGTCGCTGGGCGGCGTAGAAAGCCTGGCAGAGCACCCTGCCAAGATGACGCATGGATCCATCCCAGAGGCTGAGCGGGCCTTGTTGGGCATCGGCGACAACCTCATCCGGTTGTCGGCTGGCGTAGAGGATGTCGACGATCTTGTGGCAGATGTTGAGCAGGCGTTGGAGGCAGCTGCTTCGTTGCATTGAACATTTCCTGGCATCATCGTGTATTCACGGGCGTGATACCCCTTCACCATAGACTGTGCAGCGTAGAGGTGAAACCAGACTTGGACTCTCTGTAGAACATAATCTTCCGTTCGTATCCACTAGTTACTTATTCTCTTGCATGACAGTATGTACCGTAGATTACACTCAGTCGGATGGTATCTATACAAATGTATCAGGCTCTGTCTACTCTCTGTTCGTTCTTCTCAACGAGTGAAAGATCGAAACGAAGTGATTCGCGAGACAGTGCAGACACCGTTGCTGTCAAGCAGTAATCCGCCCCTTCTTGGAAGGTGGTAAAGGAGCGACGTCCTGTGAAGCCATGATTTCACGGCAAATCGCACGATGGCCAAGTTTCCAGTCGCTGGGCAGACAAAAATATCAGAGCTGGTTTATCGGACAGAGGAGAAAATACAATCTCACCGAGCTTGACAAGTGGCATTGCAATACAAGACACGCCAGCAGCCTTTGCAGACCCGGAGACGGTGATTTGGACGAGCTGCATGACAAGCGCACGCGACACAGAAACACCGTTTGCGAATTTCCCAGTACCGCGAGTCGGGATGGGGTTGCGAGGGTATATGCGACGTCACGACATCGACAGTTGGATGGAATCCGAGCATTTCGCCGTATTCCAGCCATGCAGCATTGCATTGCACGACAAATCTGGCATGTGCAGCATTCGAAGATCGGATATCCCGCAGCGAAAACAGCGTGTCATGCCAGACAGCCCGGAGCTGCTTGAGTAGTCTCTTGTGCATACGCTCGTCATGCTCAGGAGCAGTTAGGTTTACCGCCATGATTTGCGCATCGAGAACAAGTTGGTACCGATCTGTTGAAAGTAGGGTTCTCAGCTAGAATTAATACAACTGCGACGAGGACTTACCCAGGCGATCCGAGTCAGGCTTGTCTCGTGCAATGTAAATGATAGCACGGGCCAGAACTGCTGTGAAGTTGTGTTTGAAAGATAACTGATAAATCTGGTCTGCATGGCTGTCACTACCGGACGTCAATAGCAAAATGCTGGAAGAAGTTTTCACATTCAGCACTCGGGTCGATGAAGAGGACTGGGAAGAGGCGCACTACATGATATTCATCGCTCTGTCCATGAATTCTTGTGCGGCAGTGAAAGCTCCGCCGCACATTTTGAGGCGACATCCAATCACGAAGCTACCAATCAGTGCCGACTCAACGGGCAACATCAGATCAAGAGACGAAACGGCCTCGGATTGTGTTGCAGACAGGTCGAAACATATGTACGACGCCGAAAGCGAAGACATCGGCGGTGTGTCTGGCGATCGAAGGATACTGCAGAGCCTCTCCAAGAGACGACGTGGGTAATCTTGAGGATCCACTGAGATCAGTACGTTGCCAACGGCTTGAGCGCGCTCCGCAGAGTGCTCCGACCCTCTCATGATCCAACCGACACGAGATAACCACTGGTTGGCTTCCACTTGTGGATCTGCGGGATTGACAGTAGAGGCGTATGTCCAGGCGTAGAGTAAGCATGATGTTGCATGCACTGAAAAGAGAGGCCCTCCAGCCCCGCGTTCTCCCTTGTTGATGCTTTACACCGGGTGTTCGTCAGGATTCAAGGACGGTAGCAGCTCGTTTAAACGACGTACTTCAGGTGAAAGTGGATCTTAAGCAACTCGTTGATACATCCTGCGGCCTGATCTGATGGTCCGAATGATGGGGTCGCCCAGGTAAGACTGTAGGATTGTCGATGTTGTAATACGAGGTGTCGCAGATTCCACACCGCGAGGCTAAACTTCTCTAATCGCGCGAATGAGCCTCCCAAGCATACACCATCAGGGGGCCGTCCGAATCTTGCCAAAATCGCTGCACTCCAATAAAGGACCACATGGAGAACGCGGAGCATGTAGGTACTGTAGCTCATATCCTAGTCGAGCACCTTGTCAGTATCTCTTCAGGTGACGATCGGAGAACATACGCACATAGTAGGCACCCTCAACCTCGGAAAACATACTTGGCGCAGACAAGATGTCCATCAGTAGCCACACGAGTCTACTTTCTTCAAGTGTGCACATTAACGGTCCGCTGATGCCGTTAGAGGTCTTGATGAGGAACGCATCCCAAAGGTCTCTTATGGCTGGATCTCGCTTGAAATGTAGGTACGCCACCCATTGAACGATGTTGGATGATTCGTGTTCCACGACCTGTGGCCACCTTACGGTAGTGATGTCAACAGCACCACCTGGACTTACTTTTCCGAATCGCGTCCTCGGAGGGCCGCATCTGCTGTTTCTTAGGAGAGATTGCAGGTATTGTGTATCGGCGGGCATCTCCGATGAAGTGCAGAGGACGTCACTGGAAGAGCTGCTGATCAGAGGAAACGCACGAAAAGAAGGGAGAAATCACCGTGAATGTTTCCACTGGTGTCCCGATGGGAGGGTCTTCGACAAGGAGAGGTGGCTCAGTGCTACAGCGCTTTTAACAGCGCCATGAGGCCGCAAGCCTTTGTTACCTAGCTTGCCGCAGATATAAAGCACGTCAAAAGGACTTAGACATGAGCGAGCTTCTCGTGGAGTTTGTGAAAACTTCATCCATTGCTGTATTCGTTGTGTAGCATGTAGGTCATTCGCAAGATATGCTACGATCTTCTGGCAATGCCGATGATATGGTCGGACATCATCCAGCCGTTGTCGCTATTGCCGACATCTAAGCATTTTTGCACCCACGCCTGCGAAACGCGTTTGAGTATCTTCAGCATGCCCTGACGCAAGTGGTCGACACACCTCAAATGCATCACCTTCCAAGTCATTAACCAGTCTATCCAAGCCTCCAGCTAGAATGCCTTCGACTCCGACCATCTGCACTTCTTCCAAACCCGTAGCCTTTTTGAGGAGCAGAGGCATATTGATGGGTAATTCGTGATTCATGGCATGCACAGGAGTGCCATGTGAATCTACCCGGACATAATCCCTGGTACAATCCTTAGCGAAACAGCAGATCAGTGAGCAATGCAAACGTACCCGTCCGATGCGTGCTTGCGGTAAAAGTCCTCTTTTAGATGTAGTCTTCCCGGATCTCTCATAGCTACATCTCGGTAATGTGCCCACCGGCTGACCCACGCACATATCAAGACTCCGCTAGGCTTTACCATGGTCCACGCCTGCTTGATAGCAGACTCCCGCAGCGAAGGAGACATGATATGGTACAAAGGACCCAGTAACAGGACCACGTCGAAGATGGCGGGATCTGTTTTCGAGATGATAGCTTCTAGCTCGAGGACATTGCCTTGAAGTATGGAGGTAGGATGTGGACGATCGGGGTGAGCTTCAGCGCGTTCGCGAGCAACAGCGAGAAGTCCGGGAGATATATCAACGAGGGTTACATCGTGACCTCGTTCTGCCAGTGCGAAGGAGTAAGGACCTTCGATGAGAACTCAGTCGGTCTGTCCAAACCAGTTGAGAACGATAGCATACCGGTACCGCCCCAACATCGAGAATTTTGCCCCCTGCCTTCGGTAGATATTTGAGAATTGTCCAGAGCGTCACCTCAAATTCAATCCGATGAATCTTCAGACGTCCATCTTCAAGAGAAGGGTTGGCCGTATAAAACTCTGCTGTGACGGACAGTAGGTTAGAGGGTTCGAGAGCGGACATGGCAGGGCACTCACATGCTGTTCGCGGAGGCCTGTGCTTCTTATGTGCATTCAAAACGCTCACAGAGCATGTATACGTCGCGCAGCAAGATGATACAGTTCACGAGAACCCTGCATTGCGAACGATGTGCCTATAGCACAAAGACCGCTTCGATTCCAGGACTTTCAGTTCGGCCGATGCAGCGACAGCCTTAGCCAGGAACTGCAAGGCTTGTCAATAGCATATGCGCGACTGTGAGACAGAGTATCATCCCGAATACAGTTTTGATTCTGGACAAAAGGCCAGGGGAATGCAGAAGATTGGCAGAAGAGGTAGTAGTATTGAACTGAGACGTAGCCGTGACAAAAGTGTGACGGCTACGAATGGCCGACAAAGCCGTGACAGACGTGTGATTCGTGACGATCTCGCCTCCGAAATTTCTGGCTTGCCGAAGACGCTTGGCTCACTCAGATTCCCCATCGACCTCTCTATCTACCCAGTCTTCCACAAAAGCCGTCGTAGAAATTCAGCACAATGGCATCTTCGTACGTTTACCTGATGCACAGTCTATCCATCTCTCTGACGTACGCTTTATAGAGCACCTAAAACTTCTTGGGCCGACGACGTCGATGAAGACGGTGCGTAAACACTCACATTGCATTGGCTCATTCGAGGTCCTGACTCTCATCAGAGCAACCCAAGGGCGAAGACTACATTGATGAGAATGGCATCCGTACCACTGTAGAGTACACCGTCAATGAGGACGGAAAGAAAGTCAAGGTGAGCAGCGTACTTGATTAGTATCTTCCTCGCGAGCTCACGAGCCGGTAGATCACGAGGAAAATCAAGCGAACGCTCCAGAAAGCCATTGTAGACCACAGCGTTGCAGAACGCAAGAACTGGGCGAAGTTTGGTCAGGAGCGGGGGAACAAGCCAGGTCCGGATAGAGCTACGACGACTGTCGGAGAGAATGTGTCCTTGAAGTTGAGCGCAGGGAACAAAGTGCGTCTCGTCAAATTCCTCTACGAGACTAGCGTACTCATCTTGATTGTTTTCAGTCTTCAGAGCCGGAGCCAACGGCTGAACAAGCCATGAAACAGAAGCTGAGCACCGCAGGTGCAGGAAAGGTCGTCTGTCGGTTGTGTAAGGGAGACCATTTCACAGCAAAGTGTCCCTACAAGGACTCCCTACCCGGATTGGAGGGCACTGGTACGTATAGCCTAATCGTACTACTTTGAGTTCTCGTCTGACCTGATTTCACAGAGACTCCTCCCTTTGGAGGCGACGACGCCGCAGGTCCCCCTGCTGAACCCGCCGCACCAGCAGCACCAGGTGGCAAATACGTTCCACCGTCGATGCGTGGTGGTCGTGGCCCTGGTGAATCTATGGGGCGCCCCGGTGGCAACCGCGACGACCTTCCCACATTGCGTGTTACCAACATCTCTGAAGACACTCAAGAAAACGATTTGCGCGACCTGTTCGGTGGCTTCGGTCGTGTCGCGAGGGTCTACGTCGGTAGAGATCGTGAGACCGGAGCCGGTAAAGGCTTCGCCTTCGTCAGCTTCGAAGAGAAAGCAAATGCGCAGCGGGCGATGGAGAAGATGCATGGTCGCGGATACGACAACCTCATCCTCAACATCCAGTGGTCACGTAAGTGTATTTGCTCTGTCCATCGTGTGAGCTCGTGCTGAAGTCTTTCTGTAGAACCGAGAGAGCAACGGTGATCACTGCTACTTGATGTATGCTCTATCTCTACGACTCAGTGTATTAAAGCATTGTCACCATGTTTCAGTACTTCTTTTCTGTTGAATGTATCCCACCCGCCCCCAATACCTCAGTACATGATCCGGTCTGCTCAGAGAGCAGTGAATACTAGCTGTGCTGATGGGCTATGCTATTCAAATGGCCTACGATCAAGACGATAACGATAGAGAGCAAATGGGAGAGCCCTGCGGAGATTCCGCCATCCATGGTAGCAAATTCCCGATTACCAAGCACCCAACTACTGCACGCGAAACTCCACGGAGCTCTACGTATATAAAGGCCCGTGCTTCATCTCTCTGCGTTCCCATACGGCTCCCCGTATCTCCTTCCAGTTTCCAGCATCAATATGGGTATCGTTGAGAAAGGCAAGGTCTTGGTGACTGGCGCGAATGGCTACATCGCTATGCACGTGGTCGATCAGCTTTTGAAGGGAGGCTATTCGGTCCGCGGCACGGTCCGTTCGGAGAGCAAGATCAAGTACATCCAGGACTACTTCAAGTCGTACGGGGACAAGCTAGAGTTAGTAGTGGTACCGGATATCACCAAGGTGCGTCATGGCTTCCCGAATACCCCAAACTATGCTCAAAAAACGCGTCCCTTGCAGGAAGGCGCATTCGACAACTATGTCTCAGACGTTGACGCGATCGAGCATACCGCGTCTCCCTTCACAATGCAAATCGATGATCCCAACGAAGTCATCGCACCCGCCGTTGCCGGTACGACTAGCGTACTGCAAAGTGCAGTCCTCCACGGCAAGAATGTCAAGCGTATCGTGGTGACATCGTCGACGGGAGCCGTGCTCGAAGTTGACACGGGAAAGACGACCTTCACGGAGGACGATTGGAACGACCAAGCGATCAGGATAGTAGAAGAGAAGGGCTCTGCTGCAGATGCGCCGTCGAAATATCGGGCAAGCAAGACCCTCGCGGAACGTGCGGCATGGAAGGTCGCAGAGCTGCACAAGGACAGTTTCGAGCTGACGACCATTTGCCCACCGTTTGTCTACGGCCCTCCCATCCACGAGATCAATGGGGGATCTGAGGGGCTGAACCAGTCTTTGAAGGACTGGTTCAACATTGTGCTGAAAGGCACGAAAGACTCTGACAAGGAATTCCTTGCGAAGGTCGGGTGAGCATTTCACATGACCTACTCGCACAGCTGGTTGTGAAATGCAGATGGCTGACATGATATCGACTTGCAGGAGCTCCTGGGTGGATGTTCGGGACGTTGCGAAAGCACACGTTCTAGCCCTGAAGACGGTGGATGCCGGTGGTCAGCGCATCATTGTGAGCACGGGAGCATGGAAATGGCAAGATTGGAGTACGTACCCATCACCGAATCATGGTAGCGTTTGACCAAACGGAGACATCTGATACGACTTGGTTCTGCAGTCAATATCGCCCGTACTTTTGCAAGTGAGGTAGCAGCGGGGGCAGCCGACACCTACAAGCCTGACGAGGCCGTCCATGACTTCCTTTACAACACCGAGAAGGCGAAGAGAATCTTCGAACTGGACTCTTCTATTCTGATTAGCAGAGAGACATCGGTACAAGACATGTTGTCGAAGTTCAAGGAGAGGAATCTGCAGTGGCCGTGAGCATGATGATGTTACGGTTAGCAATAAGAATGCCTTTGAGATCGATTATGACTTTCTGTTGCGGCGTCATGTGGATGACGAGATGCTAGTGTGGCGGGCGCCCTCCCTAAAAAGGAAAGGGCGCTGCGTCGATCGGATCGCATGGTCATGGCCCGCGTTCATTCCGACGACGACGGTCACTGGGCCAAGACGCTAATTGCTCATCATCGAGCACGATGGTCGGGCCATCACGTTGCAGAAATGAGGCGAGGATGACAGAAGGCGTTCGGAGGATGTGGAGGGGCCATTCCGAGCGGTCCTTCCGAAATCGAGCTCCTGGTGCCCACGCAAAACACACACGCCTGACTCCTCCGTCTCGTCCCTCAGATAATGATCATTAGTCCGCTGCCCTGCTCTCCTTTCTTGCCACCATCCATCTCCCTATAAAACCCCCTTCCATCCCTCTCATCCCCCCATCTCCCTGTTGAATGTGCTTTCCCGGAAAACGTCAGAAGAATCTTCTTTCAGACTCTTCGACCAAACCTGCTGCCCAGCCTTCTGCTAAGCCAGAACCCGCCGCTGCCCCTGTAGCTGCTTCCACCGTCCCCGCCTCCGCACAGTCAGCTCCTGTAGAAACTACCGCCCCCGCCCCCGCCGAACCAACTACTACCACCACCACAGAAGTTAAACCAGCAGATATGTCCGCTCCCAGAATCGCCGTTGTTGTCTATTCCATGTACGGTCACATTGGTAAACGTAAGTGACTGCTTGTTTGCTGTCCTCCAAATCCTTTCTGACACTCCTCCGCCTTTTCTAGTTGCCGAGTCTATCAAGGCTGGTATTACAGAGGCAGGAGGCAGCGCGAGCATTCTCCAGTAAGTGGGATAGCTTCAACACGCACGTTCGCTTTCTAACTCATCCGCACCAGGATTGCCGAGACCCTCCCTCAGGAGGTCCTCGCTAAGATGCACGCTCCCCCAAAGCCCGACTACCCTATCTTGGAGCCCAAGGACCTCGTTAACTACGATGCCTTCCTCTTTGGCATTCCCACTCGTTATGGTAACTTCCCCGCTCAGTGGAAGGTGAGCAACAGTGCAGTTATTTCGCCTCGACAGGATATTGACCCTAGGTTTTCCATTCAGGCCTTCTGGGACGCTACTGGTGGCCTTTGGGCTCAAGGATCCCTTGCCGGCAAGTACGCTTCCGTGTTCATCTCCACTGGTACCCTCGGTGGTGGTCAAGGTGTGCCTAGCTACTCGCGTTGATCGCCTGTTCACTACTTACAAGAAAATATCCACTACAGAATCCACCGCTCTCGCGAGCATGTCCACCTTCGCTCACCACGGCATCATCTACGTTCCCCTCGGTTACAGCACGACCTTCGACATCCTTTCGAACTTGTCCGAGGTCCACGGTGGTAAGTTATCACTCCCACGAGATATCAGTGGCCCGAAAGCTGACTATATGCGCCTTCTTTCAGGTTCTCCGTGGGGTGCTGGTACCTTCGCCGGCGCTGACGGCTCCCGCTTGCCCTCGCCCTTGGAGCTCGAACTCGCCTCCCGCCAGGGCAAGTACTTCTTCAGCACGGTCAGCAAGGTTAAGTTCTAAAAGGAGAACACCCTTAAGCGTTAACTCATCCACCCCCTTTGCTGGACGCTGCGTAACGCGACAGTATATCTGATGTCTTCATACCGATACTGGTCACCTGTACCAATGTATAATAATAACGACTTGAAAGCTTATGTTCCTGAGTGCACGAAACAAGAGACTCCGCATTATGGTGAGACTTAATGCGCAGTACCAACGCGGCGAATCGTTCGTCGTGTAGTACATAGGCTTCTGAATGTCGTGCCTAGATTCCCGGCACGCGTGAACAGCTCAACCTAAGTATACTACGGCGACCTGTGAAGAGACCAGCTCGAACGTTCCCACCTACGCACCTGTTCTTGTTGGATTTATAGGGTGAACGTAAAGCGTAAGAGTACAGTGGACGCGTGTATTTGGCCCATTGGGATCCGCTGCAACTCAGACGAGGCAAGACGGAACTTCGAAAGATATTATCGAACACTGTGTCTAAGTCCGGGTATGAGAAAGCACAGACGATGTTTTCTTCGATGGTTTACTTACAAGAGATCGTGTTGGACTCGGAGGTCTGAAAACAGCCAGCAACCGTCAATATGCTTTACGACGTCCACTCCTTGACAAAGTACCGGGTTTGTCACTAATGGATCTGAGCACTGAGAAGTATGAAAATTGACCGTCTTGCGTCTTCGACGAGATAGATCACGACAGACTCTGATGTTGCAACCTTTCTGTTATGCTCGTGAAGATGAGCGTAGTAAACAAGAGAAGATGAGCTCAAGCTCGCGAGACTGTAATCTAACCGACACGCGATCGGCACGCGGCTACTAGCAGGGCGCTTGGTACGCGCACTCCTCCACACCGCGTATCCCAGTCTACTGCTATTCACTCCCTCCTTCCACCATCCTCGACGCAAGTGTCTTCAGGCCTACCTCGCGCGAAGGTCGTATCCTAGTGCCACCTTGGTACACGATATACAGGCTCGATTGCAGGATCCTCAGCCATATCTCGAGCCGGACTCCCATCGGCTCCTAGTAGATCTCCTGCTGCAGCACATTCGTCCAAGTGAGTGGCGAGTTGCTCCCTGAATCCTCAAATTCTACGTGTATCTGTACACGCACGCATCTTTATTTTGCTCTATAATTTTATGACTGCAAGTGTTGACGAATGTCTCCAGACCGAAAAGAAGATGAGCTTCGCCGGCACTTCTGCAGCCAATGCCGCCACAGGAGGTCAAGGTCAAGGAGGCCATCACGACGCTTCTGTGACTTTGGACCATATCCTCGAAGACATCACAACAACACAAGATCCCAAGGCATTGAGCGATAAGCTGAAACACTTTACACCGAGGGAGGCGAGGGATACTATCTTGGCGAGCACGTTGAGCAGCGGACAGGACCCATTATCCGTTCTGGATCCTGCGACGAATACTATTGGGTATTTGTACATTCTGTGAGTAGTTTTTGCCTGGTCCATGCGTGTTCTGATGCTCATGGGCACTTTGTATGTCGGTCATGAACCTCTAGGGCAGCCCGTCTATCTGTTCAAGCTTCACAAATGCCCTCCCTGCGCGTTATTGAGGAATTTTGCAGTGGCTTCAATCCTGAATACGCCCGTCACGCTCCTGAACGAAGTACGACACACGAATCTCCAGTCTGTAAGACCACACACTTACCATATCCCAGTGACTGCTCTGGCGCGAGGTATCGTTCGTGTAGCGGATTCTTCCAACAAAGTGCGTCTCGCACAGTCAAGTTACTGAGAGGTCGAATAACGCCAATCGTTCTTATTCAGCCGAAGTACGCAGTCGGACCGCTATATGACCTTGTGACTCGCTATCCTCCCAGTCTGTCGTACTTGACAACCCTGCATCCGCTGTTCATCTCCGTCAGTCCAAGCCGCTCTCCTTATTGGAACGACGTCTCACAATGCCTTCGGTATCCTAGGCGTGCGTGTCCTCACGTCACTTTACAGCTGCCCTACCAGTGCTTTCGGTACCAATCCTCGACATCGATACCAGCCTGTCAGATCTCCACTACAACGACAACCTCATATATCACTACGCAGGAGGTATCGCGTTGGGCGCACTCAAGATGTGGCGAGAAGCGGAAGAGTTCTTCGAGGTTTGCGTCAGTGCACCTGCGCAAGTACCGGCGGCGATTCAGATGGAGGCTCTGAAGAAGTTGACGTTGGTGCAGCTGATTTTGTACGGGAAGGTGCGTACAGCTTTTCAAAGAAAGGTGGATGGTCTCTGATGCGATGTTTCGCAGCCTAATCCTGTACCCAAATATACCAACCAAGTGCTCAGCCGCCTGTTCAAGCAGTCTCCGTACGGACGCCTGGCAGAAGCGTATCCGAAGTCGCTGCCCGAACTTCAAGCACTGGTCTCGAAGGAGGCTGAGACTTTCACCAGGGCATGTTTCCTACCGTCTTGTACGCGCTTCTTATTCTGACACTCTGTTGTAGGACCAGAACATGGGCCTCATCCAACAGGTCCTCGAATGTGCACCACGATGGCTGATCAGGAAGGCTACACAGACCTACCTCACGCTAGGCATGACAGACATTGCAAAGGAGACGGGAAACCCTAGTGTAGACCAGAACCGAGCAATCGTTCTGAGCATGGTCAGCTCATGTGCGCTCTCTGTCAATGGGATCTCGCTGACGAAAAGTACAGATCGACAACGGCGAGATCAATGCGACACTCTCCGTAGACGACACGGTCACATTCTCGGACTCTGCGTCGAACGTAACCAAGTCGGATATCGACAAGGCTTTGAAGAATGCTCAGCAGCAAAGCGTACTCTTGCTTGAACTGGAGAGGGAGTTGGCCCAGAGCAAGGAGTACTTGGCGAAGGTACGTCTGCTTGCTTCGACGTTAAGCACTGGCTGACCTACATTATCGGCGCGATGTATAGGCCCTCAAATACAAAGACGAGGCTAGCTACGGTCCAGAGGACGATGCTGGCTTTGGATTGCACGGTCATGGAGGAGGAGGGGGTGGTCCTTGGGCTGAAGAGTCTATGTTTGGTATGTAGATTTTCGATGTGTTATACTGAATGTAAGAGCGATAGGAAGGTTTTTGTACATTGCCGGTGTCGTCTGAACAAGACGGTTGAACGAACATTCACAGGGTCAAACAGCGCGTTACGAAGACTGTCTGACACGAATGGCAGAGGTGTGTTACGAAACACCTTAGTATGACGTCGCGGAACGAAATGACCACAGTTGGTATGTTGCGAGGTTCCATTGAGGCAAAGGTTCCGAACGTCCTCGAGTTGGTTCCGGTTGAATCGCGGTTCTTGGCGGTCTACACGCCATACTACTGTAATCATATGCCGATCAGGTTGCTGTACGTGCTCAAGCTCGGGCTGGCGATGTAACGGAGATGCGATGAGTGGGTCTGTGAACTGACGTCCTTTTGAGGAGGTGTCTTATCAAACACGACCATAAAAGTCATTACGAGTACAGACAGGACATGGGCGGACATTGGCAACTAATGAGACACGACTCGGTGACTTGCTGACCGTTGCGGTGAGTGTGGGCATGCGAGAGGGGAGGTGGGAGAGCGGGTCACGTCGGAAGAGGAGGTCCGGCTAAGCCTGGGCAGCGAGCGCCTGGAGGCGGACCGGGCTCGTCATGGTAGCGAACGTGCAGATATCTAATACCTCCTCTCTCTCTCCTCCATCCCTCTTCTCTTCCTCTCCATACCCTCCTTAGCACATCCCCCACGATGAGCGGAAAACTTGCCTCTGGTATGTCCAATTCCGATTCCTGTGCGATCGTCACCAGAGTCGCTGATCAGAGTGATATGCGCGGCTGCTAGACTACGCTGCTTGGAAGAAGCTCCAGTCGATCTACGACTCTGAGCATTCCAAGCTCATCCTCAAGGACCTGTTCGCTCAGGATCCTGCCCGATTCTCCAAGTTCAGCAAGGAGTATGTCTCCCCCGACGACCCCTCCGTCACTTTCCTCCTCGACTTCTCCAAGAACCTCATCACCGAGCCCATCCTTGCTACCCTCCTCGACCTCGTCCGCGAGGCCCAACTCGAGACTTATCGCGACAAGATGTTCGCCGGTGAGCACATAAACACCTCCGAAGACCGTGCCGTCCTGCACGTCGCGCTCCGCAACTTCGACGACTTCAAAATCTCGGAGGCGGGTGTGAACGAGGTCGACGGTGTCCTTGCGCACATCAAGGAGTTCTCCGAATCTGTCAGGAGCGGCGCGTGGAAAGGATACACTGGCAAGGCCATCAACACCATCGTGAACATTGGTATCGGTGGATCGGACTTGGGTCCTGTCATGGTCACGGAGGCACTCAAGGCGTACTCCAAGCGCGACTTGACCGCGCACTTTGTATCGAACATCGACGGCACACACATTGCGGAGACGTTGCGTCTATGCGACCCGGAAACCACGCTTTTCATCATTGCGTCCAAGACTTTCACGACCCAGGAGACCATTACCAACGCGACGAGTGCACGGGACTGGTTCCTCGAGACTGCCAAAGACAAGGCGCATGTCGCGAAGCACTTCGTGGCTCTCTCCACCAACACCAAGGCTGTCACCGCCTTTGGCATCTCCGAGGCCAACATGTTCCAGTTCTGGGACTGGGTCGGTGGTCGGTACAGCTTGTGGTCTGCCATCGGTCTCTCGATCGCTCTGGTCATCGGCTACGACAACTTTGAGCAGTTGCTCAAGGGTGCCCATGGGATGGACAAACACTTCAAGACTGCACCGCTTGAGCAGAACTTGCCCGTGCTCCTTGCCGTCCTCGGTATCTGGTACAACGACTTCTACGGCGCGCAGACACACGCGCTCCTCCCTTACGACCAGTACCTCCACAAGTTCGCCGACTACTTCCAGCAAGGAGACATGGAGTCGAACGGCAAGTTCGTCACGAAGGGTGGCCAGAGGGTGAACTACCAGACTGGCGTACGTCCCACCTCCATTCTCTCGAGTCCACACGCGTACTAACGTGTTTCCTCCCCTTAGCCCATCATCTGGGGAGCCGCAGGCACGAACGGCCAACACTCCTTCTACCAACTCGTGCACCAAGGCACGAAGCTCATCCCCGCCGACTTCATCGCGCCCGCCACGACGCACAACCCGATCCACCACTCCCTGCACCACCGCATCCTGCTCTCCAACTTCTTCGCGCAGCCCGAGGCGCTGGCGTTCGGCAAGACCGAGCAGCAGGTCCGCGCGGAGCTGGGCGCGAACGCGTCGGAGCCGTTGGTGAAGAGCAAGGTGTTTGAGGGGAACAGGCCGAGCAACAGCATCGTGTTCCCGAAGTTGACGCCGGCGACGCTTGGGGCGTTGATTGCGCTGTATGAGCATAAGATCTTCACGCAGGGTGTGGTTTGGGGTATCAATTCCTTCGGTACGTTGTTTTAGTAGTGGTCAAGAGAGACGATGCTGACTCGGGTCATAGATCAAATGGGTGTTGAACTCGGAAAGGTCCTCGCGAAGAACATCCTCGCTCAGCTCGGCAAACCCGAGGACGTCACGGGCCACGACAGCTCTGTACGTCTCTCGCCCTCTTTCCTCTCACCTCGTTCTGCGCTCATGTCTTCTGTGTAGACCACCGGCCTCATCCACTACTACCAGAAGCACAGACAGGAGTGAATATTGGCGTCCAGGTTCTAACTTTCGAGCGCGTTCGGGAGAAGATATCAAACTAATCATATGTACGTAGCTAGCTAGAATAAAGAGGACCGGAACGAAAGGAAGAATGGAAAAAGAGGAAGACGTTGTATCACAGTACCCTTTTGTAGCAATCCACTATGTTCTGTGCAATGATTGCAGACCCTGCGAGACTGGCTTCAAGCTTCAACGTCGTTGCAGATTCAGCTGAACCGCAGCGAAAAATGAGATATCGACGATGTTATCATATTCCCAGTTCTTCTACTTCTACGCTACGTTACTTCAGTAAGTGAAGAAGACCCAATTCATTTTGGTGTACGCGTTCGTGACAATGCATATTCAAAGAAACCAAAAACCAAGGCGTGGACGGGGAGAACATTGCGTGACAGACGATGCAGCAGAACATGGACATGAACATGATCGTAGCTAGCCATTGCGAGAACAGGGGAAGATATCAAGAAGAACGAGATGATCAAGTACGATACTGGGTCAGTTTAGATGGTGGTGTGGTACGGTAGAGTATCGTAGTGAGAGGTGATGGGGGGAGGGGAGGGATGTGTCGTGTGGAGGGAGGTATCGCAGGGTAGGTAGGTGAGGTAGGATAGGATGAAGGTGTAGGAGGTTTCGCAGCGGGTTCGTTTGTGTAGGGTGGAGGACTTGGGTTGTGGTACAGGACACATTGAGGGAGAAGTAAAAGAATGAGATAGTTATGGTGCATTTGGAAAGGCGCAACAACGTGATGAAAACATGAAAAGAACGGAGCAAAGCAAGCAATAAAAGGGAGGTTGAAGTTACCTTTGAGCAGAAGAAATATCATGTTTTTGTAGCCCTTGATAGCCCATGGCCCATTCCCAGAACGCTCAGCGTTCTCCGGCATCCATCAACAACGGGGCCTTCCTCGTCAACCTCTGCA
>RWJN01000261.1:0-45602 GCA_004332605.1 Steccherinum ochraceum
TGTGCTTGATTGCACTGTTTGTTGGACCGCTCATCCCCAACCTCTCCTTCGCACACTACCGCCTGCCGTTTGTGCCCTTCTCTTGGATCGCGCGCTCGAAGTGGACGCTGTTGCCGTTGCTGCTCTCGTCGTCTTGGATTCCGGATTCCGGATTATCGCTGTCTCCTCTCCTTCCGCTGCTGCTCATTCACTAAGTAATGCCCGTATCATATTACCTCACGCCTCACGTCCGTGGACGATGCCTCCTCCCGCCTCCCGAATGAACTCACTCCCTCGTGACTGTATTGTACACACACGCTTCCGCTTCCTTCTCCACCATGCTTTGCTTTTTGCTTCTTTGTTGCTTGTTGGTTTGGAATTGATCGCCGCCCACAACCCCCATCCATCCCTCCATTCTTGTTTCAGTGTTCCCATCGCATCTCGCACTCTCATCTCATCTCTCCATCTGTCCACTGTCAATTATTTGTTGCTGTTTCAGCTCCCTCCTACCTTCTCCCTACTTTTCACGTTTTTGCGTTTACACGGTTAAACCCCGCGCGCAACGCCAACGCCAACTGCCATCACGTATTATTGTACCCTACCACTTTTTGCCTGCGATCTTTCCACCTGTAGTATGTTACCCCCACCCCTCCCTCGACGAAGAATCCTCAGACAGACAGACTAAGAAGTTCCTTTCCTCTTCTCGTGTTTCTATTGTGTCTCCCGTATCCCGTTCCCGTCTCTCTGTGTAGCCTAGCATAGTACAGCCCTCTCTCTCCGCCTCTGCATCGCTTTTCCTTTCTTTTCTGCTTCTCGTACTGCTTATATATTATCACTGGTAGATATGATATGATTATATTTGCGTTTTTCCACTCCGTCTCTCTCCTTTGTTATTTTGGGTCTTCGTCGGTTTCTGTGTGTTTATATTGTTCCAAGTTATGGATGGTGGGTCGGACGTAGTAATGAGTTGCGGTGAAGAGCAGTATGTATAAATTGTGTATTTATGTTTGAGAATGTCTAGTTCTTTCTTTCATCTTCTGTGTGGCTGTTATTGTATTGTACGTTGTGCGGCTCGAAAACGTCGATGGGTTTGGCTCAGAGCGAGGGAACGATGTCTGAGCCAGATTGTCACGGCGGTGCAGGCGGAAGAGCTCCAGCCAATCAGAGAGGCGTTTTTGATCGACTAAAAAGGAAAGACCGACTTCCACGCCAAGCCCTTTTCTTCCTTCTTCCCCTCTTCGATCCGTCCCCACACATTGCACACTTTGTTATCATCGCTAGGAACTTGTCGCGTTTCATGCATCCAGTCAACACGGACTTACGCGATGTGTGGAGCGAGCCAAGACAATCGCGATGCCCAGCTTGACTAGACTCAGGTCCACGCCACCACATCGTGGTCCTTTTTGCCGGTTCATTCAGGCAACTTGAAGCACTGAACGCTCCAGCCCCCCTCCTGTTTGTCAAAAAGCGAAAAGTACAAAGGAACCCGGGTCGCATAAACGCAAGACAGTCCTCGCACGACGTAGAGGCATCTCTGACCGAACCAACTGCCACATCATGGCCGTCGTCCCCGCCGTCTTCCTGCGCAACCCACGCTACGCGATCCTGCTCGTCATAGCCGTGTTGGCGACGGTGTTGGTGCTGTCTTCGACGCGGTCGGGCGTGGACGACGGAGGGTATCTGAGGCAGCCACTCTCTTCTTCGACGGGGTCGGGAAAACATTCTCAGGCGGAGTGGGTGAAGGAGGCGGTGAGGGAGGAGGAAGAGCGGTATCAGATGATGTTGAAGGATCGGGAGGCGATGGTGAGGAGGTATGGGCCGACGCCAGATCGAGTGCAGGCGTGAGTCGTCTTGGTTTTTCTGCGTTCTCAGACTGACTACTGATGAAATGAGCTGGGTAGCTTTCCTGCGGGGATGTTGTACACGCTATGTGAGTAGCTTTTTGCAAAATTCGAGAGTTGTTTCGTCTGTGCTGACGTCGCGCAGGGGATTTCTACTTGCCTGCATTCCAGTGTCCACATCGCGTAGAGCGGATAGGAACGATGGGCGATGGAGGGAAGTGGGTATGTGGGTTTGAGCGCGTGGCGAAACAGTCAGAGTGTACAGTGTACTCGTTCGGTGCGTACCTCCACTCACTCTTTCCTGGGCTTCCAGCTCAATGAATCGTTCCTTTTGGCTCTTACAGGTATCAACGGCGAGTCGTCTTTCGAAGCAGCTCTCATGACGCGTAACCCAGCATGTCAAGTATGGGGCTACGACTTCAGCGTGTCCGCATTTGGTCCTGAAGTCGACTCCGTCCCATCCCTTCAAACCCGCGCACACTTCTTCCCGTACGCCCTTGGTCCCCGCGACGCGCCAAGCGAGTCGCCTCCCATGCATACGCTCAAATCCCTCATGCATCAGAACGGCCACAAGTGGATCGACGTCCTCAAGATCGACATCGAAGGAGCCGAATTCGGCTCCCTCGTGCGGTTCATCGATGATTTCACCACCACGGACCCGATCACTGGATCGAACACGACGACGTTGCCTGTGGGTCAGATGCAGCTGGAGATCCATGCGAGGGAGTGGTCGGGGTATGGGGATTTCGAGCATTACAATGCGTGGTGGGAGAAGTTGGAGCGTGCGGGGTTGAGGCCGTTTTGGACGGAAGCGAATTTGGTGTATATCAATATCTTCAAGAGTGGGGTTAGGCCTGATCTCGTAGAGGTGAGTATTCGGCGCGCTGCGGGACTTCGTCTGTGCTCATTAATTTACTTGCAGTATTCGTTTTTGAATATCAAGGGCGACCATGCCTTGGTGTCAGACAACTATATTTGAGCTGTATATTCTTCGGGTTACAGATATACCAGGAGCTTTCGGCCTCACTTGTACCAAGCTGTCGCTCTACATGACTTCGCTTTACACTGCTCCCAATCTCAGAGGTTTCAAGTTTCCTCAGGCCATCAAACACTCTGTGCTTATTCCGGTGCAACAACGGGCGTTTTGTAATGGAAGAAGTGAAGGCTGCGCTGTTCTAGTAGACGGCCGTCAGCAATCCTTTCAGAGAGCCTGTTGCCATCAAGGTACGTGCTCTTCTGTTCTACAATTATGAGGTTTCCGTTGAGACGTAGGCCTTCATAGATAGCGTATCGTTATATGCTTTCTCTTATACACAGTGCATAGCCTACGTATCGCTTCTCATCGCTCTCACCAACAAAAGCCACAGGGAACGAACATAAAATGCATGCTTAGATGTCCTCCAGACCTCTCATCCTGTAGAACTCGACGCGATGACATCGAAGCGGGGACGTCGCGCATTCAACGGTCCCCAAATTTATGCAGAGTGAGCTTCACTCAAGCACCATTCTGATGCTGTGCTAATATGCATCGCGATTGTAGCGAGATGTCCTTACTGGGGTTTGGGACCGCACTATGGTGCGTGTCGCTTACAGCATCGAAGAGTTCTTTCTGATATGTTGTTTCAGGGAACCTGCCCCAACGACGTACACGAAGGTTGAGATTGGAGACGTTGGCTACATCAGTGACGGTCAATTTCAGTTCTTGTTTCGTGCATGCGAGGCGCAAGGGACTCGTGTCGAGGGCCAGGACGTCCCAAGAGGCTTTGTGCAACTGGACGTCGGTCCGATCCTTCGACCACAGCCCCGAATGCCCGGTGCTCTTCAGTCTAAGAGCGTTCGCAGAATCGGGCAAGATTTGAGCATCTCTTCGGAAATGTAAGCATTTCGACGCCGAATGACAAACATTACTGGTGTACCTGACGCAAGTAGAGTAGACCTCTCACCTCGATTTCGGCGTCAGGCCATATCAAGTTCGAGTCAATCACAAACGAAGGGGCTATTCTGGTGACAAATCACAAAACGTACCGAAGTAATGCTCAACAGCTCCGGCGGTTCAAAGACTACACCCGAGCACACTGCAAGAGCTGGGAGGAGTTCGCTCAGGAGCACGGTCACGACGTTGAAGTGCAAGATATCATCCTCGTCACAGGCGTCGACCTGACATCCGACTTCTCTATGCTCGCATTCACGCAAGGCGAGAAAAATCAAGAGATATCCTTCAATGTCGGTGCCCCTCAAGTCGCTTCCGCTGCGGTCTCTGTATGGGGCTCATGGCGCTGCGAGTTTCCTATCGTTTATCAGAACTGGGGTCCGCAGGAGACTTCACCGCCTTCCGATGACGATGCAGAGGCTTCGACACGATCAACTTCTATCCCGCTGTACGACCAATGTGTCTTCTTGCGTGGTTTCCGCGTTTTCGTCCGGACACTGTTGTTTACCCTGCTCAAAGCCAGCGCTGGGTATCACGAGCCTAGATCTGGCAGTGACGACGAGCATCAGGCATGCTCGACCGTCCAAGCAGACGTCGTGTCTACGTCCGAACCAGTTTTACCTGCGGAGACCAAGGTGCGCACCACATGTCACGATAAGCCAGCTCTTCTTCCTCACAGTGTATCACAGCATGTAGATGCTCCTACAGCGATCGCTCGATACATCTTTCAGGTGCATAGAGTCTACTGGACTCCGCTGCATATCTGCTTGGCTCATATTCATACAGAATTCGAATGCGCAACGGTCCATTGTGCATGACACCGACGTTGCTGGTCTCGTCTCGCTTGCGGATCAGCCTAGATCAGAGGCGGTAATGCTTTCTGAAATTCTTGACACGCTGAAACCCCGTGTACACGAAGATGGAGATAGTATGGATACGAGCTCAATCTCTGACTTACCCGAAGCTGATGTCACGATAGTTGCTTTCATTGTGATCGAAGTCGCGCCGGAAGATGCTCTCCGACGAACCGCTACGGTTAGCAACAGAGCTTCAGAAGGCGGTGATAACTCAAGATCAAGAGAGAAACGTGATGTTTCGTATCCAGCTCAAAGGTCCCAAGATGTCACACCTGTCGTTCCGAGTGGTCCGCGCATTCCATATATGACGCAACTCAGCAATTATCTCCAGACCAGGAAGCAATCGGACTTACTTTCACATGCAACAGTCCGTATTGATGGGTGGTGGAGATGCAATATCAAGTGTTGAGTATCATTTTTTGGATGCCGAAGATCATCATGCCAATGATCCTCTTTTTGACAGTCAAAGGGTCACTCGTCGGAGAAGGGTCTGCACCCACACACCAAGGCGCACTCGAAGCTGCGGCGATGCAAGCTTTGGAGAACGTGGAGAACTGGGAGAATTTGTTCAAGAGAACAGACTAGCGATGGGACGATTCCTGACTCGGTTTACATTTTTGACTGCAATGTGAAGAACAAGAGAAAATATATGTCCTGCAGTTTCATTGGGAGCTGATAGCGTGGACGTGAGCTGCACCAGCTGCTTCGCCGCGCCACGCATGAGGGCTGAAAGTAGTCGGAGGGCGTGATCGGGTTTCGGGCTCGAGGGTGTCCGCCTGTCTTGAAGCACCTTCAAGCCACTTCATCTCTGCCATCTTCGTGTTCTACGCAACCTTACGCATGACCATCCCTCTTGTCGCGCAAAACATGCCCAACCGGCCCTCCAAGCCGCCAGCTCACAAGTCTCGGTGTCCACTCATCCGGTGATCCCTGCACGCCTTTCACGCTCCAAGGCGGTGTATAAACTCGCTCCTTTCTTAGGTCCAGTTCGACACACCCATAATCTTGCCGCTTTGCCCTCCTTCACCTTTACCCCAGACATTCCAAGTCTTCACTTTTTCATTTCTTCCTTCACCTCTCATATCTTCGGCCAAACGGACTAATTTGATTGCTGGGTGAGTAAATTTCGATCGGATACCGATTTCCTTATGGTGACCCCCTTCAACGCAATTTTAGTTGCAGATGCAGTGAGGGAGGATTAGGAGAGGAGATTGCCAAGCATATGCTAAAGGTGCGTTTGAGTGCTGCTACTTCACGCAACGTCCAATCGTTGAGTGTCGTATGATCATGCCTACGCGTTTTCGCCACCGCACGAAGGCCACTGAGTCCATGAAGTCGCTGGAAGCTCTTGTAGTCAAGATATTCGCATTGGACGTGACCAAACGCGGACAGTATTTCGGCAGTGAAAGCCACGGCGTGCATGGCCTGATTCTGCCCTCGAGAAAAGGAGATGAATATTCGGGAAGGATCTTACCTTCTCTTTGCATTTTCTTCGACTTTTCTGCAGCCGAGAGTGATAACTTCTTACCAATTTCTCTACTCCTCCTCGGCTTGCGAGAAAGATACTTTTAGCTCGATAGAGAAAGCGAATGAAATGCGAGGCGAGAGATAGATTCTGTCATGGGTGAAAATGGATCACACATTTTTCGTGTATTTTCTCTCATACAGAATTGAATTTTGAATTCAGAAAAACATCGAAAATCTGAACTCAAACTGATAAAGATGCATCCTTCTTCTCGTATTCCACTTGCTTTCTCTATCGAGCTAAAAGTATCTTTCTCGCAAGCCAAAAAGGAGTAGAGAAATTGGTAAGAAGTTATCATTCTCGGCTGGAGAAAAGTTGAAGAAAATGCAAAGAGANNTCATTCTCGGCTGGAGAAAAGTCGAAGAAAATGCAAAGAGAAGGTAATATTCTTCCCGAATATTCATCTCCTTTTCTCGAGGGCAGAATCAGGCCATGCACGCCGTGAGCGCAGATTGCAGAGTTGATGGGAGATTCGCTGGACATTACTCTGCTCAATAACGCGTACTGTATGTCTTCTCTTTGGCGCTCGAGTCGGTGAAACTGATACTTTGACACCCACGACTCTCCACCATCTTCGACGCGTCTTCTACACGGTGTCCTCTGCACGTCCTCCCGGACCTCCCTCCCCTGCGTTCGAGCTGCTTCTCATCAAACGTTCCTCCTGGCCACAGCATCATCATAATTATCATCGTGACCGTCTTCCTGCGCGACCCCCGCTACGCGTTTCCACTTGCCTCTCTTGACGTCGATCATGGCGGTCTCCCTGACGCCCCTGCGTGTCGACGTGACGAGCGAGATCTAATCAGGCTCGGGGGTTCATTCAAAACGCGGTGGATAGAGGAGGTGATGAAGAAAGAGGATGATATGAACTGGATGATGTTGAAACTTGAAACTCATGAAGCGATGCTGAGAAGTAGTCGCTCACGTAGATCGTGTGCAATGTGAGTTCCTCGAAATTGTCAGGACATGTACCCATCCTGACGACGAATGGGGTAAAATAGGTTCTCTGTCGGAATATCGATATCCTTTGTGAGCTCATCTGCTAAATGATTTCTTAAGTCTCAACGCTGAAGACTCGTAGGGAGTTCCTATTCAGCTGTAATTCGACGTTCGCTACGCGTCGAGGGGACAGGAACAACAGGGGATGGAAAATTCGGTGTGAGAATTTCAACTTGTCGCGAAGCAATTCGCTTTCACGATATATTTGACGCGTAACTTCACTCTTCTCCTAAGATATCAGTCTCATACTGTTCTTAACAAGCATCAACGACAAGTCGTCCTTTGAAGCGGCCCTCATGAGGCGTATCCCAGCGTGCCGAGTCTGAAGCTACGACCTCAGCGCATCCGCCTTCGGTCCCGAAGCCGACCCCGCTCCCTCTCTGCAGTCCCGCGCGCATTTCTTCCCTCGCGCGCTCGAGTCTCGCCACGCGCCGTCGCATCCTCCTCTCAGGCATATCCCGAACTTTCAGAACGGCCGCGAATCGGCCGACCTCCTGATTATCGACGTTGGCCCATTTTTTGACGATTTCGTCGCTGCGGATTATATGACTGTGACGAATATGACAACGCTTCTGAGGGGGCAGATGCTGTTGCTCATTCATGCGAAGGAGTGAATGAGATGTGCTCTGCATATTTCAACGCGCAGTGAGATGATATGAGTGAGCTTGCGGGACTTTGACTGGTTTGGACGGAAGGCAGATCTGGTTTGTATTGATGATTTGAAGAGTCGGGTCAGACAAAGCAGTGAGTAAATTTCCTTCGCAGTATCCCATTGTACTGACAGTATGGCACCCTCGTGTCCTATTATTCGTTCTCGTCCTCCAACGGTGACCGTTCTAGGAGATCATCCGAATAGAACTTGTATCTCACGTACGGCTCAAAGCGCAAGCCCATCTGAACTTTGTCTTCGAATCTTGGCTCTCGTTCATTCGATGGACCGCGCTTCAGTACTTCAGTACCCCATGATACGAGATGTGATAGTAAGCACAATCGAATGGTAGGTGCTGGAAAGCTGGTAAAACTGTTTATCCTTCTGCACTTGACACAGACCGTGCTGAATGATTATCGCAAGGAAGCGTACAGGGTCTTGACAGCGGAGTCGGATATGAACGCCCTGCGAATACAAATACTTACAAATGTAGAAGTGAGTTCGTGGTACTGGCCAGGCGCACTGCCTCATGCGTACCCTTGCCCAACGTCCTGTTTCCTCTTCGCGAGTCTCTTCAGAGCCCCCTCCTTTCTCCTGCGAATCTCCTTTTTCCTTCACCCTCCGCCTTGAGCATGACCTTACCCTCCTGCGAAAGCACTCTAGGTACGCTGTTCTCGCGCCAAGCATACAGCGACCACGTGAAGCACTGTGCTAGAGATTGCACGACATTTTCGCAAGACTTCGTCGTTCGCTTGAAGCTATGTCTAGAAGGGTCTGAAGACATCAACA
Source organism: Steccherinum ochraceum (assembly GCA_004332605.1). Taxonomy (NCBI): domain Eukaryota; kingdom Fungi; phylum Basidiomycota; class Agaricomycetes; order Polyporales; family Steccherinaceae; genus Steccherinum; species Steccherinum ochraceum. Next base: position 8,570 of record RWJN01000261.1, read on the forward strand.
GCCTTCTCAATGTATCAGTGACCCGCGCCCAGCATGCAATCGATCTCCTGGATGAAGTAAGTTTTGTGAGATCGCAAGTGTACAGAGCGCTCCTAAACTTGCTCACTAGGCCCTACTCTCGCAGCAAGCCAAAGCGTACAAGGTCAAAATACATCGCATTCTGGTGAAACTTGCTCGCAAGTCGAAGAAGTCCCCTAACTCGTTGTTCAAAAGTGCTATCCATTTTCAATCCATGCAACCCATTACCGGCGGTGGCTTCGCCGATATCTTCGACGCTGATCTCGATGGCGTGAAGGTCGCGATCAAACGACTCCGAAGCTTCATCACTGAGAGTGAGTCCGTTCGCGATGCAAATATAGAGGTAAAGAAACAGCTGAACTGTGACTGTCCTCAGCTGACGAGACCTTTCACTGCCGCAGCGTTTCCGATACGAAGTCCTACTTTGGCGTGGTCTCGACCATCCCCACGTGCTTCCCCTGTTGGGCATACATGAATTGCCACCACACAGTCTCTGTATGGTGTCGCCATGGGTGGACCAAGGCAATGTCTGTCAGGTTCTGAATAAACTCCTGAATACTATGCCTTCTTCTACGTTGATAGGTTGGATATTCCGATGGGTGAGCTGATATGCTGACTCGCCAGATTTGTACTGAATTGCCGGTAGATGCATCAAAGCGCGTCGGGTCTTCAGTACTTACACGAAGAGGGCGTTATTCATGGAGACCTTCGGGGCGTAAGTCGCCTGTCGTAGTTTCACCCGCGTATGAAGTCTAATTTCCCCGACCAGCCAAACATGTTAATCGACTCCGATTACAAGCTAATGCTGACAGACTTCGGTCTCTCCGTCTTTTCCGAATGCACCAGTCACGCCTATGGGTCTAAGCGCGGAGGTAACCCTCGATGGATTGCTCCAGAACTAGTTGATACCTCCTCGGGCAAATTCCAGAGGCCGACGAAGGCTACTGATGTATTTTCGCTTTCCCGCACTTATTTGGAGGTGCGTTTTGCAGCGCGACGGATGTATCTCCTTCTAACAGCCCTTGTCCAGCTCTGCACAGGGAAGCCGCCTTATCCTGAATTATCGTCTCCCCAAGTGTGCTTCAAGCTCTGGACAAATGAACATCCAGAGCGCCCAAGCCTTCCCGGGGGCGAGGAGCTGCAGGAGAGCCTCTGGCTGATGATGCAGCAGTGTTGGAGTCCAAATCCGTTAGAGAGGCCCTCGGCGTTACAACTGATGGAGTTCACGAAGGAACTACTTTCTTCGCATCGCTCGTACGAACGTCGTGAGGAACGATCCCGTTCACCTTATTCTCCGTATCCATCGCAGTTAATCACGGATACGTCTGAAACCGGGAGTTCCGAAGGGCAGCGGAGACAGTGGAAGTGTGATCTTCCTGGCTGCTCCGTCATTGTTGATAGACATTTTGAGCTCAAACGTAGGCACTTGCACTTTGGAATGACAGACAACTTACAGCTTTTGTAGTGCACATGGGTTCCCATCCTAATCACAAGACGGTTAGACGTTCACTCCACCGCGGTCGACGCAACAATGGAGGTGAGACTTGTGTTCAATGCCTCGATGATCCTCGATACATATTACCATGAGTTTCTCAGGTCATGATAGCGACAGCAAGTCTGTTCGAGCGGACCGTGACGCAGACGATGACGTAGAGAGTACAGGAAGAACAGTCGAACGAAAGGAACAATTGTCGTATCCCGCTGGGCGCGCTGTTATTGCAAGCGTCTCTACGACTCCCCCACCAAGATCCTCAATTATGTTTCAAACACATATGCGCATAAATGATACTTACTGGACTAGTACGCCGTCAGACATCTTTGGCCTGACTTCTTCTTTCGGTCTTATGGTATTCTTAGGATGGCAATTCAGGTTGAGCCTCCTGCTGCGAAGATCGCGTTACACAACCCAGAGTCTGCGGTGGAGCTCACCACTCAAAGAGGGTCCGGATAGCAACTGCATCTGGTTCATCCTAGCTTACAGTTGAGTTTCGTCTCATATTCACATCGAATTGAAGAGACGATCTCAGTGTGTGATTATCTTCAACAGTCAACGGGATCGAATATGGACGTGGCCGGGCCAGAACCTTGGATGACGCAAAAGAGATTGCCGCCTATAGAGCTTGGGGCCAGCTGTACCACGAAATGTATGGGTCGTACCCAACCCAACCGTTCAGCTCGTGAAGAATACGCTGCTCTCAAATTGTGCTGCGAGTGCAACGGGGCGCACTACTTTACTTTTCACATGTGCCAAATACCTCAGTTTCCGTCTGCTTGCGCGGTCTTACAGAATACACGTAGACTACAGTGACCACTGGCCAATGAAGATCAGATTTGGGTCCGGTGACAGTCGATATACAATGCGAAAAGACAACACATGAGTGAATGATTGACGGAAAGAACAACGACGCAAAGCAGCGTGAGAGACGAGTAAAAGCACAACCCAATGTCCAAGGAATAGGCAATGATAACTGAGAGACCCGATGTGGGGGGATAAGAGTAGAGATACGAGAGGGGATGGTAATACACAGATGATACAACAGAGTGGATTGCATTGGAACAATCGTTCGACATCAAAAAACGGAGGTGAGGACAGCGATAGAGAGACAAAACGGAGGGAATAAAATAACAGACCAAACGTGAGCCAAAGAAGATTCAAACCTCATGACATTCATCATGGTATCCTTATGCGAGGTGGCAACCAGCTCCTCGCACGTCCGACCTCCTCACGCCCAGGCCGATTCGTGCCACCAGCTCTTCTCCGCACCTCTGACTTTCCACGTGCTCACCCCCCTCGTAGCAGCAACGTATATATGCTCTCCACTTGGGTCGAAGCACAGGCCAGCTAGATCCTGCTCCGCGTCTCCTCCGCTCGCACTCGCGTTCGCCAGCGTGGACTCCTCGTCTTCAGTCCGCCGATGACGGCGAGAGGTTGAGCGACGGATGTACGGGTCACTGTACTCTCGCCAGGATCGTTGCAAGCCAGGACGGGACAGGCGCAGAGGGTGGTCGGCGATGTGAGTGGGCATAGGTAGACGGACGGTAGTTGAAGCTGGATGGGCAACTTGGGCGTGGAGGTTCGTGCTTGATGAGGGAGCGGATTGGATCGCTGGCGAGGAAGCCCGGGAAGTGGTATGTGAAGACAAGCAGTCTGCTTCGTAGTCGTCCACGTCCATGTCGTCTTCGCGATTCTGCTCGTCCTCGAGTAAATCCTCTTGAGCACTGAACGTCGCCGTTTGCAGGGAGCGCGTCCGTGCATGGCTCGTCCGTCTGCCAAGGAGCCGTCGAACATCGTTCTCCACTTCCGAATCGCCCAGTGGTGGGATGACGACAATACCATCCACGTCAGCGTCGTCGTCTGTGGCAGGGCTAGTGAGATCGTCTCGAGTACCTCGAATACGACGCGCAAGCCGTCGCCGACGAGATGAGGGCTCTGATATCGGGATCCGGAATGCGTCTTCAACGGCACCGCTGAACATGAGAATGCGCGGAGGCGGTGGAACGGGTGGGGAGAATCGAGGAGGTGAAGCGGAGGTCACTCGGATCGGCGGCGACGAAGATCGGGACCGTGGTCTTGAAGGGCCAGAGCTTTCGGATCCGAAGTTGGGAACGCGTACGATCTCTTCCGTCTCGAACGTCCTTGCGTCGATGACGTGTACCAAGGATGTATGCTATGGTGCACAAAAGTCAGAGCGTTGAGTGAGCACCTATGCAACGAGTACGCACCTCAGTGAACGTCATGACTTCTCGCCCAGCAGCGTTCGGACTAAACTTGACACTTCGAACACCCCAACCAGGTGCATTGCCCATCCCTCTCGACCAATCCCAAGGACCATCCACTATCCAACCACTCGCTGCCCCGTTCCCACTTCCACGCTCCGACCGCCGCGACTTGTCCGTTTGAATAACCTTCAGCGGTTTGGTACTCCGTACATCCCACACCACCACAACCCCCTCTTGCGACGCGACCGCGAACTTGGACCCGTTGGCGGAGAATGCAGTGGAGAACGAGGCCGCGACCGCCGAGTTTGCGTAGGCATTGGGATTGAAGAGATACGAAGGGGTGTTGATGTAGTTGGATAGGGAAAGCGTGCAGATGGGCGTGAAAGAGATCCGGGAGCCACCTGTGATACGATGCAGGAAGATTTCAGGAGAATCACCGACGGAGAGAAGGGTCCTGCCGTCTGGAGAGATTGAAGCTTGAAATGCAGGTCAGTATACGATATTTGCAGAAATCGGCAGTGACTCGTACAGTGGTTAACCGGAACGTCAAGTTTCAGCTGTCCGATCAACGACAACCGCTGCGTTGCTCCAGATTCCCCGGAAAGTCGGTAGTTGATGGTGCTCTCAATCGCACTTCCCCGTGTGCGCAACGCGACATCGTAGAACTTGACCGTCTTATCGTTGTTGCTGATCACCAGTCTTGGCTCTGCGCTGCTTTCGTGCGATCCTCCGAGGTTCAGAGACGTGAGGTGCACCGAGTTGTTGATAGAAGCTGGAGGATCTAATAGGACCTCAGATCGCCAACGTTGTCGTCCGAAACCGCGGGGAGTTGTCGGATTTGGGCCTTCTGCATCCAATAGCGGAGATAGTGTATGCGAAGGAGGCGCGTACAAGGAAAGGTGCAGTTCGGCTTCCGGTCCACCTGCCGCGAGGAGAGTGTCGTTGCTATCGGGTATGTTCAGGTATGAGAGCGAATTGGGCAGAAAGGCCAGATTGGTGAGGCGGTCAACTTCAGTCTGTCGGATAGCAGTGAGCCGAGAGTCTCATAAAACGATGTGAACAGGACGGACCGTGGCCAAATCATGCTCAACGAGAGTCTTCTCCTGAGGATAGCATACGACACCTTGTTCATGAGGACAGATCAAGACGTCTCGAAGTTGTCTGCAATGCAAGTCGAGTTAGCCTTGCGCAGAGAACAGGAGAGTACGGGAAGTCCATCAAAGAACAGGGAGTATTATGTCCGGATGAGTTGCTCTCAGGGTGTTGGAAATATGGACAAGACGCGATCGGGGGAAGGATAGTGTGCAACGTCGTCTCCTGCCAATCAACCCCTCATCAAGTCTGAGACCTCCAATGAACAGGTCCGCCTACCTAGCAATACAGAAGGGAGCATAAAACGGTAGAACACGTACACATGTCCTATGGAGACGTCTGCAGCAGCGGTCCCGCATGGTGATGAGGAGGAGAGGAGGTTCGGTATCCCACGAGCCATTTGGGCGGTCGAGGAGGGGTAAAGTGGACTTCGGTATAGGGATGAGTTGGTGAGGGTCGATGGTCAAATAGGTATTCGAAGGTCCGATCGTGTTCAGAGGAGAGGTCGTAGATTCCGTGTTGGGGCCGGGATGAAGGAGGGAGGTGCACCGATGTCACCGTCGTGAATGGGGATACTGAAGCGGTGCGACAGAATGGTGATGGGAACGCCTTCGTGGAGATGCTATGCACGACGACAATACACAGAAAGTCGCCGCGAGCTTCAACTTGGCGTAAAGACGGACCAGGATGTGAAGGTAGGCTTGATGGGCAGAGCAAGCCCGGGGCCGCTCGCAAGCCCGCAGTGATGGCGGAGAGGGCCCGTGTCTGGCGCTCTTCTCCTAAATGCGTGCCACGACGGTCACGACTGTCGCACTGACCCAGCGTGTTCCAAAGCAAGTTTTGTTGAGGTCCTAGTCGACAGAGATCGTAAAGAACGGGCAGCAAAGGCGAGAAGAAGAAGTGGGAGAAAATGAAGATGGTCGTCGGAACGACGGGAGGACCCAGCACAGAGATCCTACAAAGCGCTCGTTACTTTTCTTTCATCCGTTCCACCACCTGCTTAATACAGGCACTGGTGTTCCCCTCAATCGTCTACTGAACCCGAATTCGCACACACCCATTGAACTGCTCGACTAGAGACGACGATCATTCAGCACGCGTGTTTGGAAAAAGTGGGCAATGTCTGGTTTGCTCGTTAAAGCACAGCTGGAGTGGAGGTCCCGGAAGTTGAGCAAATGAGGAGTAGTGAATGATACACGCATCGGTATGTTCATCCCTTCGTTCTACTCTAGGCAGCACGATCTCATGATAGGCAATGTTATATCATTAGGTAGCGCGACCACGTTGTCGTCTTCTTCAGTCTCCACGTTTCGAATTGCCTATGGTGCCAAGAAAGCGGGACGTGGTGGAAGCCTTTCATACTCTCAGGCAAATTTTTGTCTCGAACAAGTCCAAGCAGACTTGCCGAGATGTGCTATAATGTTGACGACGAATTGACCCCGTCGACTCTTCACTATAGGACTGACGAGCCTCCTGAAATCGCGAACGACGTGCAGTCCTCTCACCCATCTACAGTTCGGACAGTCGTACCGGAGCCATGATCCGAGTTAACGGTGAGTTCGTCATACAGACTTCTCATGACGTCGAGCTCAGCGCTGACGTGGAGGTATAGCAGCCGTTGTCGATACCGTGCTGAAGCAAAGCGTGAGAGCACTAGCTACTCATGTCGCGGCCATGTACCGTACAAACGGCAGAAGATCTACTTATCGGCGCGAGTGATGGACGTATCACACATTCTGTCTGCGTTTAAGTAAGCTTGTCTGCTGCGCATTTGCCGCCATGAGCACGTCTGCTGGAAAGCCTTTCTACTACCCCCAAGGGGTGACGACTCCCTCGCCTCAACTCCAAGCGGTCTTGCGGTGGTTCGACGCGCTGATCAAACATGATATACATGCACTCAGTGATGTTCTGACCGACGACTACGTTCATCCAATTCTCCCCCAGTCTCTTGGACTCCCGACCTACGACCGCGCTGGCTTCCTGGAGTTTGTAGAGAAGGTGCTCATACCGTTCATGACCCAGTACGAGGTGTGTACTCCACCACATATAGAGAAGCCGTGTACTCACACTCTTACCGCAGTACACCGTACTTGACGCCCTCGAGACTCCCGATAGAGTCATGATCCACGTATGTTTCCATGTTCACTGTGCCGTATTGCATGCTCAACCCACTTGATAGACTGCAGCAAATGGAAGTACGTCCACTGGTCACCCGTACACGAGTGAGCTGCTGCTTGTAGCGCGAGTTGTGCAGCAGGCAGATGGGGAGTATCGGATTCAGCAGATGAAGGAGTTCGTCGATGCAGGCATGCTCGTGTCTGGCTTTTTCGATGCAGAGATGAAAAGGATGGAATCAGTCAGGAAGGTTGTGTCGTCATAGGTGTGTCCAGCAGTCTTTCGCACTTTTCACGTGTATCTGATGAAAAACTAGTAGTGATAATATAGTAAGCTTTAGCGAGACTCGTGTCAGGAGTATGTCCTCTTCCACTATGTCAAACTTCTGTGTCTGAACCGGATGTGCTCACGACATATCTTTCTTTTAGAAATGCGGTCTTCATTGTCTACGTATTGCCCCATAATGCAACTGACTCGCATAAAACACCGACTCGCTTTCCGGACACTACATTACCCGACGCTTTCCTCGCCACGTCGTCCTGCCCTAGCGCGCCCACACTCGTCCCTTCGTACGCTTCACGACCAGGATACATCTCCTTAGACGGAATGTGCTCAATGTTATGCCAAGTAAGGTATCACCATCTTGGGAACGCACACGGACACAAGCCAGCGCAGGCCCCAGGGTGATCATGCGAAGATCAACACGTTTACTGATACCGTGAACAACGCTTATGTATCATGGCGTGATGGATGTGGTACCTTGACGAGATTGCAGCCTTGAGACGGATACTTATAAGGGCCAGCCACTGATCTTCAGAGCTTGGATTTCCGCCGCATTCATAGCGCTGTGGCGCGCAACAGCAGAGGGCGGCCGCACCTCATCTGAATCCAGCATATTTCGAGTGCGTAGCCGAGTACGATCCACATTGAGTCCCCTCATAGATCCTCCTCCACAGCGCCATGCCACGTATCCGGTTGAACGATGCGATCGGGAATCCTTCGCCCCAGCTGCAAGCACTCATACGCTGGCTTGACGCGATAGCCACTGAGAATGTGCAAGATCTTGAAGATAGCATGTCAGACGAGTTCTATCATCAAGTCTACCCATTATCTCTCGGTCGCTCTCAAAGAAACAAAGCGGAGTTTCTGGCGTATCAACAAAGTCAACTCATGCGAATCTTCAAGAACGTTGAAGTAAGCATTCCCGAGAAGAATAGCTTTTGAGCGTTTTCTGATGCGCTACGCTTGTCTCTGATAGTTCGTCCTAGACGAGGCTGTTCAGAATTCTGACACTGTTTGTATGCGTGTATGTCTTTACGTTTGAACACCGAGCATCGCTGCTTATACGCGACATGTAGGGCTCGTCGACCGCTACTTCGGCCACTGGTCACCCGTATGCCAACGAGTACGCTGTGTTTGCAGGTGTCACGAAGCAGCCGGACGGACGGTATCGTGTTCAATATGTCAAAGAGTTCGTGGATTCGAAAGCGTCAATTGACTTTTTCACGTCCGAGAAAAAGAGGCAGGAATCCTTAGAAAAATCTCACCTGTAGCTGCATTCGTAGAATATAGTCTGGTGCGTTTGCTTTCGCGAAGTCCAAAGACTCTGCTGACGATTTGGGTGGTTGTAGGAGAGCCATGACGGCACGAATACACCGCGGGACTCATGCCCGAAGCAGACTACGTTGTATCATAAGATCTACGTCCAATCTCTTATCGACCTCCCCAGTTTATTTGCGGTACAAGTGCTTGGACATCATGACGTGAACCCCTGGTATGTAGCAGTGCCACCACACGCATGTCAAGCTTGTCAAGGACAAAGGTCCTGTGATATCCGGTGAGAAAACCGGCTACTGGTGCCCTTTATAAACCACCGACAGCGTAGATCCAAGCCGCCCTAATACGGTCTTGCACATTCTCCCAAACCCTCAAGGGCTTCGAGGATCCTTGCGTCTAAGACTCTAATCGTACTTCACCATTCCTAGTGTCGTCTCACAAACATGGCGACACGCAACCCTACTGAAAAACATCATGCAATGGTCCCTACGCATGCGGCAAGACCCGGCGTCAGAACTTCGTCAAGTGTCTGTCCGGTAAGCCCTGAATCTACCACAGTTGCCCTCGTGAAATAGCTCAAATCATTGCACGCGCAGACATGCCATTCGACTTTCTCTACATCCGAAGGCTGGTCTCCATTCTGTAGTCGCAAATGCAATTCCTTCTCAAGATCGTTGATGGCGCGTCTGGAGCGAGTGGTGATAACTGCCGGCAACGACGCACATCTCATGGACATAGAGGAAGATGATTCTCAGGAAACGCTTAATGTCCTCGAAATGGCAAGTCTCCCTCTGCCATGGGTATGGAAGCATGACAATCAATTTTGGTGTTCCTCGACAGGCTCTACAATCTACGCGGTTCAAAGCGCACAGAAAGCATCTACAACGCCTGCTAGTGAAGTTCTCGCTGAAGCACGGCATTCTACCAGCATCTTTGTTCCTATCTGGCGTGAAACTCTTCGGAGACGAATGCCATAGCATGGGAAGCTTTGCAGATATCTACATTGGCGACCTTGGAGGGACGAAAGTAGCCCTCAAAAGGCTACGCATGTTTTCCATGATCGAGGAATCCAAGAGAGCGCAGTTAAGAAGAGTGAGTACTTTCTCTGGTTTCTTCTATATCAAGACCATGCTGACGTCTTCCCTTCGTAGTCGTTCCACCACGAGTCCTTGATCTGGCGTGGTCTCAGTCACCCACATGTGCTGTCATTCTTTGGCGTGAATGATACTGCGTTTAAACGAAGTCCATGCATGGTGTCGCCTTGGATGGAGCTCGGAAATATTCGTAGCGCGGCAGATCATCTGAGACAGTCACTCCCTGCTCAAGCCATGGTCACCCAAACGTTGACTTGGGTACGCTTTCACCACCTAGACCTTGGCAACATACTTGCTGACATAGACGTAGATCCAGCAAATCACCTCAGGACTTGCCTATCTGCATAGCGAAGAAATTGTACACGGAGATCTTCGTGGAGTATGCATGCACAATGGCTATACTCGTTCTTGCGTCGTTCACTGACATGAACATCGTGTAGCCGAACATACTGGTCGATTCAGACAAGATGATCAAATTGGCTGACTTCGGCCTCGCCGTCTTCGCCGAAGGGGCTAGTCGCAACTACGGCTCGACTCGAGGAGGCAACGCACGTTGGCTTTCGCCCGAGCTGATACATCCCGAACTATTCGGATTATCATCAGACAGGCCTACCTATTCCAGTGATGTATTTGCACTGGGGTGCGTGTGTGTTGAGGTGAGTGACATGAAACGGAAAGCTCTCTCCCTTCGTCTACTGAATATTGTCAAGATATGTACCTCTCAAGCACCCTACGCTGGGATTTCAGACCACCAGGTAATTGCAAGAGTACCATACGGTCTCAGGCCAGCTCGTCCGAATTTTCCGGATAATACGGACCTCCCCGATGCGCTGTGGTCCACAATCATGCTTTGCTGGACCCATACGGCAGTTGAGCGCCCCACAGCTTTGTCTTTGGTGGAGACGACGAAGGCGTGTATCACTCGTCGCGAGCTCACGCCCCCGTTGGACGACAACGTGCTGAGCCACGATGCAGTCGCTGCCGCCGCGGACAATGTGCTAGGTGAGCGCATTGTCGAATCAACAGTACACGCGTGGGCAGGGGATAGATCAGATTGGCAGGAATACCTTCAGGAGAGGAAGAGAGCCAAATCTGGAAGCAGTCCCCAATGGTCTCGATCACATCCAGGGCAGAACGACGCGATATTGTGAGGACGTATGGTGCTAAAGCAAGGAGAAGCAAGCGGCTTGCGAACATCGTGACCTCCAAAAGACGGGAAAGACTCAAGTTGACAGTCACCAAGCCATCATCTTCTACTGTATCACGACTTTTCTACCCGTCACCTTCGGCGTCTCCAGAACCTGAGGAGCTTCCAGAGGTAAACGAAAGGCAGTGTGGAAACACATCGAACAGAGATCTTCGAAAGCACATCCATCTGCAAGGTACAGTATGACTATCTAAGCACCATCCCGCGTATGCTGTCTCATACTGCAACCTTTTTTACAGCGCCGCGGAGCCTCTTGTACGACCAAGGGACACGACACCCGTGCAATTGGCCTGGCTGCAGCCGAGACTACCGTTCAGATTCGCAACGTAGTCGGCACGAGGAGAAACATCACCTCGCATACAAGCTGACAAAATGCGTAGGTTGCAAGAGATCTTTCTTCTCTCCCGACTCTCTCGGCCGTCACTGTGAGTCCCAAATCGCCAACATCTTGCGTCAACCAACACATAGCTGATTTCTTGCAGTGAACTCCGCATCCGGAATCGGATGCCGTCAATTACAGTAGTATTACAGTAGACCTCTGCAAATACTGATTGAGTGCCGTGCCGCGACCTGAATCTCGCTAAGAAACCCTGTTCGTTGACACCGAGGATGTTTGCACTTGCGCTTTATCCAGTTTCTTCTCCAAAATCTATCTATGCTCTTCATCTGTGTCCGACGAGTCGGCAACTTGGTCCATCGAACTATCTTACTCCAGTTCCTGGCTGATGTGGATAGCGGCCGCAGCGAAGGTGTACGTAGGCTTTTTCCGTGGAAATCGCGATACCGGCTGATGCGTCGCGATGCAAGCTTGAATCCAAGTGTACTTTGAGATTGTACGCCACATTGTCCAGGTCGAAAGCTTGCGTGGCGCGTTGACCGGTAAAGCCGCGATAGCCTGGCGCCCGGTCTTTCGTCCCCATTGCCGCCCAAGTCCGCGCCGGCGCTCTTCTTTCTTTCGCTCTCAACACCACGTCTTCAACATTCGCATTCGACCTAGATGACTGGATGTACGGCTATGAGGCCGCATCATGCAAGTTCCTGGATTAGCGAGCAGTTAATTCGTTCACTGGCATCAGCAAATTGAAGACGAGGCGATGAAAACTTCGGAGAGCCGTTGCTCATCGGATGCCGACAGAACACGAACACGTCTCCTGCTCCTGCTGCAGTCCTGGGCTGCGCCTGAGGTTGCAGATAAAAGGGCGGGGAAAGCTGCGTCTTGAGTATACATCAGCCTTCTCTTCTCACAACTCAGAACAACAGTGAGTCCAAGGCAGCCATTTGTTCAGCTCCCAACGAACGCAGCTGACAGCGCTTTGCATAGCATACACCACCCACAAACTCGCCTTCATCACCATAATGTCTGGCTCCACCGACGCTCCCAACACCCCATCTCTCCAGCTGCAAGCTTTCCTGCGCTGGGCCGACGCAATGACGGTTAAGCAAGACCCAGTGGCACTCGCTGCCTCCGTCACCGAGGACTTTCAGTACCAAAGCCTGCCGAAATCCACCGGCCTCCCTGCACGAGACAAGGCGAGCTTTGTAGAGTATGCCTCTTCGCTCATGGCTATGATGTCGGACTTCAAGGTACGGCACGGACTCTGCATTGTTCACCGTATATCACGCTGACTCTCAATGCAGTCTGATATCCACGAAGTCATCGAGACCGACGATACCATCACCGTTCACGTATGTACCCTTGCATGGCTCTAGTGCTACCATCTACTTAACGCAGCATTTTTACAGGCTAGTGGCCAAGCCACATCCATAACCGGCGCGTTGTACGCCAATGAGTACATCATCATTGTACACGTCGCCAAGCAAGCCGATGGAGAGTACAAGCTCTCCTCTATGAAGGAATTTGTTGACTCCAAGGGGATGACGGAGTTCATGGCGGCCGAGACGAAACGGCAACAGGAGCGAGCTGCTCAGGCAGCCGCATGACGGATGATAAAGACGGGGATTTTGAACCACGAAGAGACGGCTTATAGCTCTGTATTTCTTTACCGGCACTTGGAATGATAGTAACTTGATACTACAGTAACGCAGGACAAGTTGAGTGTCGACCTGAAGCTTTCAAGCACCCAGTGTCGTGATCACGAACGAGCAACGCGTTAGTGGCAAGCACATGCGTCACAGGGTTACAGATGTTCCCGGTGGTCCTTCTTTGACTTCAGCTTTCGTGAACCGTTTCGAAACCTCGCCGATGGAACACAAGAATGCCTCAATACCCCAGGATTGTGAGTCGCGGCCGAAGCCGATCAAAACATTCATTCTCTCGAGCGGTCCGCTGGTTCGTCAGACTGGCGAAGTCGTACTAACGTTCCCGCGCAAGATGGGAAGGACAAAGGAGTGTACAGCTGATCCCTAACCAATATCGCTCAAACGACAAGCAAACAAAAGAGAGCTTCACGCACCCAAACCTTCACCGCCAAGGTGACCCTATTGACAGATCTTGGGATGAGCGTTGAAGATAGCACCTCCAAATGATGACGAGGCTACACCCGGCAGAGGACTAGGTCCACACACCTACGGTGATCAGTTCGATCGCGGCGAGAGCTTGTGAATTCCGTTGATTGTCGGACGGTGAGCCATAGGCATTGACAAACAAACGTTTTTCTAACGCTGCCATCCGGTATAAAAATCAAGCAAACCCGCCGGTCTGGCCATAACTTCCCCGTAACTTCCCCCAAGTGAGTGGGACACATTCAATATTCCATGATATTCCATGATACAGATATTGCTCACGAAATTTGACAGTCAAGCCTACATTCAACGATGGCTGGCATAGTCCAAAATGATGCTGTCAAGAACCCCTCGCCTCAGCTTCAAGCATTCTTGCGCTGGGCCGATGCACTCACCGTCAAGAAAGACCCCGTTGCCCTAGCCGCGGCCATGACCGACGATTATCACCACCAGAGCCTGCCAAAATCAATGGGCTTTCCCCCTCGCGACAAAGCGGGTTTCATCGAATTTTCGACTACGAGATTCATGGTTTTGATGACCGACTTCCAGGTGTGTGACATTTGTGATGTGAAGACATATTATCCTCGTACTGATTCTTCAATCTCAACTAGTCCGAGATCGTCGAGGTCGTCGAGACCGCTGATACTGTCGTCGTCCATGTGCGTTCTATCTGACGCTCATTGCGCTGCTTTTTCTGACATCGATGTTGAATCAGGCCACTGCCACTGCCGTTTCGACTACTGGCGCACCTTACGCCAACGAGTACACCATCATTGCACATGTCGCCAAGCAGCCCGATGGCGAGTACAAAGTCTCCTCGATGAAGGAGTTCTTGGACTCGAAGGTGCTCTTGGAATTCATGGCAGCTGAGCAGAAACGACAGGAAGAGCGTGCCAAATCGGCTGCTTGAAGAGTGGATAACTAGAAATGTACAACTATCAATGGAACATGGTCACTACAAGAACGTACGGACGCACCTGTACTTCTGTTTGCCGGTGTATAGAGAACAATGATACAAGACTTGAACAACCTAAACCCACTACCCTCATACCAATCTTCAGACGGTCCGCTACTCCATGATCAGCGCTGACTAGCCCTCTCTGCGTGTGCAAAGGAAGCTACGGTTGATAACCATTGCCGCTCAATTCTGACACCGCCACGGTCTCTTCAAAAGTGCGTGCTTCTTGTGCCTAAGCGATTGCGTCCGAGAAGTCGTCAGTGACAGCTACCAACGCCAAAGCATGGTATGATCGCACTTGCCCGTGAACATATACATTCCTGTCAAATTCCTGCACAGCTACCCTTGCACACCTGAGTTACCCCGGAAAGCGATGAGAGCTTGGGAACCTTGCTGGTCACCAGACAGCAATCGACCAACATAGCTTCGACGTGGAATGGAAAAGTCAGTGGATGCTGAGTTTACAAAAGAGCTCCCAAGCCGCACAGTCTTGCACCCGCAGCATTCTTCGCCCAACGCACGGTCAGCCAATTCCTTCGTCGTCTACGAATCTCATTGACAGTGATGACCATAGTTTTCCTGTAATCCACATCATTCAGTATAGCAAATGGCAGGCGGCATCGTTCAGAACGACGTCATCAAGAACCCCTCGCCCCAACTCCAAGCCTTCTTACGCTGGACGGATGCCATGACCGTCAAGAGAGACCCCGTGGCACTCGCCGACAGCGTCACCGACGACCTCGCCTACCAGACCCTGCCTGCGTCGATGGGATTTCCACCACGAGACAAAGCGGGATTCTTGCAATTTTCGTCCCTTACGTTCATGGCGATGTTGGAAGACTTCTGGGTGAGGATCAGTGACAGATCATCGAGTGCAACGGGATGTTTTGCTCACTTTTCTTGGTAGTCTGAGATCCACGAAGTCGTCGAAACCGCTGATACCATCGCCGTTCATGTAAGTCCGTCTGCTTTATCCACAGTACTACGACTTTGACACATCGTGGTCGATAGGCTTCTGGCAAAGCCACTTCTATCACGGGCGCACCATACGCCAACGAGTACACCGTGATCGCGCATGTCGCGAAACAGGCCAACGGCGAGTACAAGATATCTGCGATGAAGGAATTCCTTGATTCCAAGGTATTGCTGGAGTTCATGGCAGCAGAGAAGCAGCGACAAGAAGAGCGGGCCAAGGCGGCCGCGTGAAAGATAGATTCCAAGAGCATCCATAGTGGTGGCGGCGATAAAGAGTTTGTCATGGGTTCAGACTCGGTACTTCCTACACCAGAGAATGCATAGCGTTTATACTGGCAAGTGGGTGAAAAATTTCGAGATCAGGATGATTCTACAAATATCTCAAGCAAGATTTGCCCAGTATTTCAACGCATTCTCGGGCTCCAACCAATGCCACTGCAATTCATGCTCAGTGAACGTTGGATAGATAAAACATAAGGGCTACTCACCGCATGACTGACTCCTTCGACAACATGAATATTGAACTCCCTCGTCTCTTTCCCCTCCGCTTTATACCGCAACTGCTTTTCCTTTACCCAATAGGCCGCCCATGCCATTTCCTGTAAACTCTCCGAGCAAGCGATGAATTCGAACTTAGTCTGAGGGAAGTACTTCACCCCACCAGAGCCCGTGTATCCATCCGTCAACGCTTTCTCCAATGCCGCATCGTAAAACTCAGGTGGCATAGTGACAGTCAACGGGAAGAAAACTTGAAAAGATGTCGGAGGCTCCATGACGGCGTCGAGTGAAGCGAGATCCCATGTTATAGGATCCGGCTTGGTCTGGATGCCGTCGAAATAGGCCTGTACGGGGGGCAAATCGGCGAGGGATGTCGCGGAGAGGGCCCGAACTGTGTTAGGGCCGGTGCGGCTGTAGTTGCCAACAAGCTTGGGAATCCATGCAGCAGCCTTCTCCTCGTTTGTCGCTTTAGGATCGAGAAGCATGTTGTAGAGTTCTTCGATAGACGGATGACGTGCGCCAATAGCAGGGTATGGAGGGTCTACGATTTTGATCAGTGAAATAGTGCACCGAGAGCAGTCCAGGACTCACCGAGAATGATATGATATACGTAGTCAAGTACTGCTCGATGACAACCCTCTGAGGTTCAGGGATCGCATCCGCGAGTCCGAAGAAGTTGACCCCAAACGTGTTCCCAGCAGACCACACGAGCAGTGCAGTGTGAATCCTCCCTCCCTCTTCCCTCCGAGCTCCTTCGGTATAGGAATAGTTTCCTTCTCAAGGAACCATGCAAGGAATGACGATAACTCCAAAACGCGCTCCTTTACGAAGCCCGCTTGCTGCTCCTCGTCGCCACTAGTCACGGCTTTGATCTCTTCATCGTTGTACGGCGTCGAGCCACCATTACTTCGCAGATTGACGAAGACCAAGCGCAAATTGTTTGGCGCGGCGAAGGGAATTAAAGGCTTGAAGACAGCTGGTAGTACGCGACAGCGTGAGCGATTTTCAATCAACACGTCAAGGGACTGACCTGCGTACCTGCGTTGAACTGTATCCCATGGATCAATATTAACGTCTTGTAGGCGGCAGAGCCATTAGGAACGCCTGTATCTTCGTATTGCAAAACAGTACCTCTGTCGTCGACGGGAGCAAAAGGCATGGCGAGATACTCTGGACACGATTTGAGAAATCGTAGAGTTGGGCTTTGAATGGGAGGGAACCATTCGGAGTGGGAAAGAGGCTGGCATCGTTGAAGTCCTTTTCATCTCTGGTTGACATTCGCAAGTGAAGCATGGGCGATATGAGATCTGTTGCACCGTGTTGGAGTGCAAAGGCGGGGCGACGGTGGAGGCGGCGAACGACGGGGAAGCAGTGCATGCGTTCTCATACTAAACTCCTTCCTTCAGCGCTGATAGTGTTGTGATACTTGTCACCCCGGTTGAAATGGACAACCGCAGTGGCCCTGCGGGAGAAGAGAAGAACATGACGGGGACGAAGACTCTGTAGTGGAAGTCTCGAGAATGAGCGGAGGGAGGAAAAGGAATGTTGCAGGCGCCTATTATGGTGTCGAGCAACTCGCTCTCTTCTTACTGTGCTCTTCTTTTCAGAACGAGCATCCACAGATGATCTGATGTTGTGATGAAGACCTTAAGCTTGTCCAGTGCTAGGGAGTAGCTGAAATGTATACTGGAGGATGATAGCATAACATACAGGGTATAAGTGAATACATGACTGGAAACAGCATACGAGGTACGATAATAAGGTCAATGCAGGCGGGATACGTATCCAGGTCAATAATCCAGCTAGGTCTTCACTAAGAAAGCGGGTCCTCCAAACTTAGAAATCAACCAGGCTGACCCAACGCCGATGCATGTGGCGCAAATCCAGAACCAACGAGATCGCGAAAGCGAACGCCTTTTCGACTGTGAGTCGGTTAGCTATACGATCTCCTTCTCGGTTACGCTTCCATCGTCCTCGCTGGAAGCGGCCAAAGTGCTGGAGGCATCGCTCTTCGCGCTGCCGTTGTAGGTGCCAGGGGAGACGATTGCTTTGATGTTGTCGAGGACTAGAAAAAGTGTCAATACATGTAGACAGATAAAGATCATACTTACAGCTTGAGCGACTGCTAGTGCCGGCGAGGGAGACGCGGCTCTTGATCAGCGAGCTGCTCGACGTCCTGCTGGAGGAGCTCACAGCACTCGTCGCGGCGGAAGTGAGGCTGCTGACAGCCGAGGTGGTCGCCGTGACTGCCTTGGAGAAGAAACTGGGAACGACGTTGTGAGGACGGAGCTTGAACAGGATGTCACCCTTCGAGTTGAAGATGGGCTGCGTAAGCTCGTAGGATGAAAGACTGGCGTAGCAGGAGTGCCACGAGCCCTCGAAGGTCTTGAACTCGCCGACAGCCTCGGTCAGCTCGACGGTCTTGGGGAACTGAGTCTTAAGGATGGCTTCGAGATCGGGGAGAACCTTGAGGACATTCTCGTCCAAACCTTCCGCTTTGATGAAGGAGGGCGCAGAGGATTCGACAACTTCCACTTTGAGACCTCCAGCGCTGGACTTGATGGCAAGCGCAGTGCTCCATTGAACGCCGGACTTGGTACTATACCGGATATTAGCACTTTATCGACGCCCATAGTTTGAAAACATCGTACCTGTAAGCACCGACTACGCCCTTGTAGTCAGTTCGAATGGAGATATCGCCAGTAAGCTTTATCTCCAGAGAGTTTCCGTTGAACTTGGTCGGGATGACGAGGCTATTCCTGGTCTCGCCTGGTGAGAGGATCAGTACAACAAGACGGGAAGAGACGCAACGATAGACTTACAAGCCGCAGTGTAGGTACCGCTATAGCCCTTGTCAGCGCCATCATGCCTATACGACCACTCGTCGATCTGGTTCCACTTGTACTTCATGCCAGTAGCGTCGACACCATCCGGGATCCATTCGGTCGCACGGGCCTTCCTGGCATCAGCGCTGCCCCACGGCGTGAGCTTGAGGCTCCAAGCACCATTGGCGTCGCTGCAGGCGCAGCACGGAACGACCGTTGTACGAGCGTTGACGCTGGCCAAGAGCGGGAGAATCTGCTTCTTCACGAAGGTCTCGCTCGAGATCGAGACGGTACCATAAGAGACACCTTTGCCACCAGAGGTGGTCCAAGCGACGCCTTTGAGAGGGAGCTTCGGAAAGGGCCGGAAGTTGGTGACACCGACGATAGCAATGGCGGGCTCATCGGAAGCGGAGATGGATCCCCAGTTGTAGCGGTCGATGATCTGCTTGCCATGAATGCGGAAGTCAATCCCAGTCAAACCCCATGAGGGAGGCTTGGAGCCAGGACGCCAAATCGGAATGGTGTTCAAGATGTGATAACCGGACGAGGTGATTTGTTTGAAGTAGTACTCCTTCAGGTACGTCACCATGGCCTGGACATAGTCAATAGGACGCCTCTCCTTGCTCTGGAAAAGTCCTTCGAAGCTGGAGAATTCGTGGATGAACTCAGCAGCTACAATCAAAGCACGATCAGTCAAGAACCAGCAGGAAACTGGACAGAGATGACTCACAAGCGAAGTCAAGGTAGATGTGTTGTAGATCACGGTCGGTCTGTTGACCGTGTTCCTTGTACGCTTGAGAGCCCTCGAACTTAGTGGTCCACCAGGAAGACATCGAGGTGAAC
This sequence comes from Steccherinum ochraceum, assembly GCA_004332605.1. NCBI lineage: Eukaryota > Fungi > Basidiomycota > Agaricomycetes > Polyporales > Steccherinaceae > Steccherinum > Steccherinum ochraceum. The sequence continues at coordinate 27,935 of RWJN01000261.1, forward strand.
TCGGTATGCTTGCGCATCTTGAGATCAACCTCAAAGGCCAAACTGGGAGAGTAAATCCGAATGAGACACTGCAGGTACGCAAGCAGAGAGTCTGACAGCATACCTCCAATCTTCAAAGTCATACTTGGACCCGCTGTTTGTAGAGACAGTGAGTAAACATCGACCGGGCATCACAAACGATGACTTACTCCTTGGAAACTTTCCAGTCCTTCAGCGTCTTCAAAGAGCCCTTGGCGAGGTGGATCCAGACGATAGCACGACCATTGCTGAGCAAACGCAAGGTAATGGGCTTGAAGGTAGCATCGAAGTAGTCCTCAAACGACCACTTGAACAAGCTCTTCTCTTTGCTCGTACGCGCAGAATTCCAGATCGAGAGGAAGTAGGCGACGATACCGCTCTGGGAGATGGCAGTGACCTGATCGAACTCGCCCATGTCGACCGTCTCGGAGACCTCCTGCCATTCCTTGCTGCCAACGACAGTAGTGGTGACGGTGCCAGTGGCCTCGTCGACGACCTCGGTAGTTTCCCATGAAGAGTCAATGATTTGAGTCTCGATCTCGCTGGAATCGATATCAACTTCGATGCCGCGGCCGCCAATGCCGATGTTGTCGATGCTGGGGATAGCAGCGGGCTTGGGCCATCGGATATCGTAGTGGTAGATGACGTGGTACTCGGCCTGCTCGAGGATCTGAAGGTACTCCTTGGTAAAGAAGTTGACGACCCGAGTCCAAGCGCGGACGACGTCCTCGTTCTTTTCGTCCAAACCAGGGAAAGAGCAGTATTCGCGGACGTAGCGGGCCGCTGGAAGAAGGCAGTTGAGGCCGAAAATCACACAGACAATTTCAACGAATAAACGTACTATCAAACTTCAAGATGCACCGTGTGGCGTTGCCCTCTTCAGTGACCACGGTGTCGACGTCGACGAGTAGAGCAATCTCCCAGTCTGAAAGCTCAAACGCAGGTTTTCTAGAGAAGCTATCAGTCACAAGCACGACAAACATCGATGATGCGCTTACACGTTGAAATCTTCGGTCTCGTAGATATACAGGTAGTCGATGGAGAAGTACAAGATGACCTCCTGCTCGCAAAGAGCCTTGACGCGGGGTGCACCGAGCTTGGCATGGAAGAACACGTCGGAAACGCCAACGCTGCTGGCGGTGCTGCGGTACTCGGCAAGGGCGACCTTGATGTCGCTGGAGGTTTCAGGAGAGCTGCCGAGCATGGCAGCCTTCAACCAACCCGTAGACAAGAACGCGTTGATCTTATCGACGGTGACGCCGTGGATTTCCGTGACTGGGACGTTGGTGGTGGACACAGCGGAGAAGTCAATGGTGACGGAGAGTTGATCATCGTCGAAGTCAGGGAGGGAGAAGAGGATATGGTGGCCGGCGTTGGAGAGAAAACGAAGGTAGCGAAGTAGGTAGAAACCAAGGGCCTGTCGGTCGATGTCGGCGTCCGTCTTGATCTCGACAGGTCGGGCAGCTGGACAGTGGGTCAGTCAATGAGACACGGCCTTAACGAACACTGCTCACACTGGAAATCAAAGAGGTAAAGACTGATGACGTTGTTGCCGTTTCCGATGATGACGTTGCCAGCCTTATCGCGAGTATCGAGAGTAGCTTTTCTGAAGGGGACGCGGAAACTAGCATGAACCGTCTTGAACTCGCGGTTGTACTCGCTGCAAAACGTCAGAAAATAGAATCAAAATTGAGAAGGTTACATACAGGTTAGCAGTCACCCGAGAATCCACGACTCTGGAAGTCTCGCTGTTGTAGTGGCCTTCATTGAGCGACAAGTGGATGATGGCGTCGTGGTTGCAGATAAACTCAATACGAGGCTTGCTGAACGAGGCACGGAACATCATGTCTGCCTTGGAGACACTACCCTTGCCGCGGTATTTGCCAAACCAATACTCTGCCAATGCGAACGAGTATTCTGGTGCGGTGGGTTAGCCTACGTGAAGGTATGTAAATTTACAGACTGACTTTGGCTTTCGGACGGCTTCATTCCCTTCCCATGATGCTGAACACACTCGTAAGCGTTCTCCCAAAGGGTGCCAAGCTGGCCATTGATGTAATGCTCAGCATGGGGCGCGCTGTTTTCGCCGATACACATGGTGAAGCGGTATGGACTATGCAAAAGAGCGTGAGCAAGATTGGACACAAACTGACGACACCAAACGTACTAGTCGAGGGGAAGGCCCAGGTGGTATGAGAAGCTCGAGACATTGGAACGTGATGAGCTTTATATCTATGTCTCACTATCCCAGGCAATGATGATTTTCGCGTCGGCTCTGTCCAACCCACGCGAGATAGAATTGATCGTTGGCCTGACCTACGGGACTTGGCACCTCCGCGGCTGGATCACGCAGCATCTTCACAGGATGGAAATGTCTTGTCCGCCGTACAAGGCTTGAACACGGCATTGAGTTCTTCCCGTTGTATCCACGCTGTACCAAATAGTGCAGAAGTAGATGCGATGTCAGACTAGTTCTGGGAGACGGCGTGAATGAGACGTCACATCTAGATTCAACTAGAATACTACCTACCTTGCCGTCTCAAAGGTGTTCTGCTCGAAACATCGAGAACAACGATGTGACCGAGATGTGCGATCTGCGGTCGTCTTTGGTACGCCTGTCTTTGCGTGAGTGGAGCTCAGTAACTGATTTGACCCGTCGATATCCTGAGAGATGAACTATGAGTTCGATATCGTTCACAAACAGAGCAAAACTTGACGAACCTCCCGTAATAAGCAACCGTAGTAATGTATCACCCGGCGAAAGTGTTCTCCGGAGAAGGGAAGCTTGCAATCTTGGGAGAGTGATGGCACGGAACCTATGGCGGGAACATCGGGAAGGATGTGAATCGTGTCACTCAGACTCGGTGCGGGTCCGCTGGCGACCCAGGGAGACGGAAGAATTCGCCAGATGTGCCGTGGCGTTCGGGCGAGCTTCGACGGGCACCTGTTAGTTGTCGTAAGATGATGACATCCAGATGCGCGGCCTCCACCGAATACACTCACACCTGTGAAAGCTGAGAACACACATGTGCTCAGGACACAACAATGCAATTCAGTGTATTTTGCAATTCATCTTCACGATTGAGGAGCACGAGTCTCAGGGGGTGCAGCAGATCAGTCAAAACTGTCCGTGCGAAGACGTGTCAGGGGGCAGTCTGAGTAGACCATCTTGCGCCTCTGACCATAAGGAGCGCATTGTTGCACTGATATCCTATCGTCTGGATGAGCTTGTCCCGTGATTTTGCCGGTGCTGTACAATCACTGTCAACATGGAGATGACAGGAGGCATGGAACGCTGGGATTTCCAGTGAGTGTTAGCAGAGATGGAAATATCAAGAGAAAACATTGCTGTAACATACCTCTGCATTCCAATAACAGTGAAACTCACGGTGCAAGAAGCGGCACACTTTTGCGCCTGCATGTCATACATTTATTCCGCATGAAGATATGTCTTGCGGGGACTCCGTAACTCGCGTTGCGTTTTTCCCGATGTGGTACGCAATGTCGTAAAGCTTTCTGTCCTGGAAGGAGCGACATCGCAACACAGGTGGTATGGAGTCGTGGAACCATGGCATGAGAAATGCTCTTGTTGATGGAGCGCAGAGTGAACTGCTCGATCTGTTGCTGTAGTGGCTAGAAGGAGATGTATTAGTGGCCCGAGTGAAGCAGCACTGCATACGAACGAACCTCAGGAATATGCTTCATCTAGAGCTTCCTCTCGGTCATGAGCCCACCAACGTGTCCAAAGGGACTGCACCCAGCCCCACGTCCCGACATATATGACTTGCACTGATCCATATCCGACGATGGGGCCTGTCTGTGTCCGCAATCAGCATCAGGTGTGAGAATCCGACGGGTCGTAGAGGGAGTGCAGCACCGACACTGACGTGGAATGGAAGGAAGCCCGTATTCATCCCAGGTCCGCTGCGCTGGAGCGTCATTTGCATTGAATCGTGGAGAACACGAGAGTGAGAATGATTGTAGGCTGGCGAGCATGGGATGAAAGTATCGCGTTATATGCTTTGTGGCAGCGATTCGAATTTTGGTGAAGGTCGTGAACTGTAAAGTCGCGTTGCTGCTGGACCTCAGCGGCACGGCGTGCCTGGACCAAACAGAGGCCAAACAACGCGTAGGTTGTCAAACTTTTTTAGGCTCGCCTCAACTTGAAGCTCGAGACGCAGACTACATACAGTGAATGTTCATGCGAGGCGAATCAAAACGAATCGACTGAGTCGAATCGATGATTCGAAGCAGCCAGGGGAGTCAGCTCACGTTCTGCAGTGTACTTATCTTGGCAATGCGACGAAGTTGGGCTTAAACTCGGAACTATTGCTGCTCGTGGAGACGTGAAGCGAAAGACGATGATATCGGAACTCATGAATCATTACATAGGGGCATACAGGTGGGTATGGTACGATAGGCAAGTCATGACAAAGCGAAGATGATGACGAACAGAACGATGCGAAAGGTATCTGATCAGCACTACAAGACGGGGAGGAGAATTGAGACTGAGGCACAATGCAACTACAAGCAGCATCCACAGCAAAAGCAGCAAAAACACGACCGGAATACACGGAGAATGCGCCTACGCCAGGGTACCTTGGCTCGTGACGGAGGTCTCGCGTGTAATAGCAGATCGGTACTGCTCGTCTCCCGCGCCCTCCTCAAAGCTGCCAAATGCTCCCTTGGCGCCGCCGTTCGATACTGCCGATGCGCTGGAAAACTTTTGAGAGGTGCTGCGGACTAGTCACAAAGAACATTCAGCTCAAAGACATCATTGAGTTAAGAAAGCAACTTACAGCTGGAAAAGCTGTACTGGTTCCGAATCGAAGGTCGGCCGCCAAAGCCTCTTACGCTGGTGGCACTGCCGTTGGCTGAGCCATTCAAACCAGCGCTGCCAGTGCTGGAAGGACCGGGCTTGAAGACGGCCTTGGGAACAACAGCGTAGGGGCGCAGCTTGAAGAGAAGGTTGCCACGAGAGTTGAAGATGGGCTGAGCGAGCTCGTAGGAGGTGAAGTTAGGGTAGACGGAGCGCCATCCGCCCTCGAAGATGCTGAACTCTTGAGCGGCCTCGCCCAGTTCGACGGTAGTGGGGAAGTGAGACTTCAAGAGACCCTCAAGGTCAGGAAGAGCAATAGCCATCTTGCCGTCGAGCTTGCCTCCGCGGGAAGCTCTCTGTACAACTGGTGCGGTCGAGCCAATGACCTGGACGCGAATACCTCCAGCGTCGGACTTGATGACGAGAGAAGTGCTCCAGCGAGCACTGGACTCGATGCTATGAGGGACAGGTCAGTATATCATGGCACATGATTATCATGAGACTCACTACTGATGAGTTCCGGTGATGCCCTTGTACTCGGCTCTGATGGACACAACTCCCTCGAGCTTGATCTCCAGCGCATGGCGGTTGAAAGTGGTGGGGATCTGCAGGTAGTTTTTGGTAGTGCCTATCAAGAAGCAGTGAGTCTACTTTCTCGTGCATTCGACAGCTTCAATACTCACAGGAGGTAGTGTAAGTGCCATTGGCGACGTGGTTAGAGCTTTCGTGCCTGTAAGCCCACTCCTCGAGGTGCTCCCACTTGTACTTCAAGACGTCCGGCGAAGCATCCGTGACGACGGTCCAGCCACAGATCTGGTTCTTCCTCAGCTCATGGTTGTCCCAGGTAGTCAAGTCAAGCTTCCACGAGTCGTTGACGACCGCAGGCAAAGGGATGAGCGTCGTGCGTGCGTTCACGTGGGCGAGGAGGGAGAGGAGGCGCTCCTTGGCGAAGACGTTACTGGAAACGGCAACAGTTCCGTAGGAAACGCCGTTGGAACTCTGCGAGATCCAGCCCGACGAGATGGGAAGGGGAAGACGCGGAGACGGACGGAACCCGGTCATACCAGTGATGACAATGACGGGCTCGTCGGATTTGGGAAGAGAGACCCAGGTTGTACGATCGACGGTGTACTTGCTGTACACGAAGAACTCGACGGAGGTGAGACCATAAGAAGGAGGATTGGAGTGAGGGGTCCAAATGGGAATGGTCGACAGGATGTGGTAGCCGGATGAGATGACCTGCGAGAAGTAGTACTCCCTGATATATGTCACGATGGCTTGAACCTTGTCAATGGGCCGCCTTTCGGTGGTGGTGAAGAGGCCTTCGAACCTAGAGAGCTCCCTGATGAACTCAGCAGCTGAGATACGACAAAATTAGCTTAAACGCATCGAGAGATTATCCCGACATGCTCACAAGAGAAGTCGAGGTAAATGTGCTCGAAGACACGATCTTCCTTGTGGCCGTGTTCCTTGTAGACAGGAGAGCCTTCGAACGTGATCTTCCAAGATTCAGACATACTGGTAAATTCAGTGTGCCTGGCTTTCTTGATCCCGACCTCGAATGCCAAACTGCAGGAAGCGGTCAGTATATAATATCCCGAGGAAAGTCTTTACACGCACCTCCAGTCATCAAAGGAGTACTTAGCACCTCTAACGGTATCAAGTTAGCGAGGCGTATGCAAATGAGAGAAAATATAACGCACTCGCTATACGGCTTCCAGTTCTTCAAGGTCCTCAGGTAACCTTCGGAAAGATGGACCCACACGATGGCGCGGTCGTTGCTGAGGAGGCGAACCGACATAGGCTTGAAGGTGGCGTCAAAGTAATCCTCAAACGTCCACTTGTGCAGAATGGAGCTCTCGGTGCTCGTCCTTGCAGTGTTCCAGAGGGTAACAAACTGAGCAACGAGCCCAGCTTGAGAGATGGTCGTGACCTGATCGAAGCCGCCCAAGTCGATAGAGCCGGAGATGGTCTGCCACTCAATGCTGCCGGAGCTGCTTTCCCACCAGCTGGAGTCGCCAGTGATGATGTCGAGATCGTCGTCGATGTTGAAGTCCCATCCGGGGTTGGGAATCTCCTCGGGCTTGGGATAAAGGACGTCGTGGTGATGAATGATGTGGTACTCGCCACGCTCCAAAATCTCGAAATATTCGGTGACGAAGAACTCGACGACGTAGGACCAGACCTTGACAAGTAACTCGTTGTTGATGTCGTATCCGGGGAACTTGCAGAACTGCTCCATGAAGCGACGTGCTGCAAGTCATACGTCAGAAGACATTCAAGCTGAATTAAATGCAACGCACAGTCAAAGTCGAGCCTCCAGCGAATGACGGTGCCGTTGTCCTCTTGGATCGAGACAAGGTTGACAAGGATCGCAATCTCCCAGCCTGTAATGGGAGCCAAAGGCCCTTGCCTAGAGAGACATTAGGATCGACGGTTGTATGGAGATGGTAGAGATGGCGTACACAGTGAAATCAGTGGACTCATAGACAGTCAAAGAGTCGACCATGAAGTACAAGACCAGCTCCTGTCCACAAAGTGCCTCGACTCTCGGAGCACCAAATTTGACATGGAAGTGGAAGTCTCCGCTCCAAGAAGGATACGAGGTGGAGCTGTATTCCGCGAGGGAGGCCTTGATGTCGGTGGCAGTGGACTCCGTTCCAGCGAGCATCGCGGCCTGAAGCCAGCTGGTGGAGAAAAAGCTGTTGATCTTCTCAACAGACACGCCGCGAATCTCGTTGATGGTTGTGATAGACGTGGTGATGCTGGAGAAGTCAAGAGACAGGGAAAGGTTGTTGTTGTCGAACTCCGGGATAGAGTAGATTATGTCGTGACCCGCGCTGGACAGGAAGTTGAGGTAGTGAAGGAGGTAAAAGTTCAACGCCTCTTTGTTGTATGACTCCTTGGAGATGATGTCAATCAGACTGGCACCTGTGAGCACCAGATCAGTGAACAGGTGTTGTAAGTCTTGTGAGCGAACAGCGTACTAGCGTAGTCAAAGACGAAGAGGTTGATGGAGCTGTTCCTATTGCGGATCCTCCCGCTCTTATCAAGGACCTCAGTAGCGGTGATGTTAAAGGGCACACGGAAAGAGACCCGAGCATCGGCAATGGACTTATTGAAGCGACTATAGATGAACGGCCGTCAACATATGAATCCTTTGGTATTGCGGAGGACGTACGAATCGGCAGTCACATTAATGTCAGCAGCCTTGGCCAGGTCGGTGTTGTAGTGGCCCTTGGTGATGGTGAGGTGGATGATAGCGTCGTGGTTGCAGATGAAATCGATATGGGGTTCGCTGAAGGACGCGTAGAACATCATGTCCGACTTGGATGCCTCGCCCCTAGTGCGATGCTTGCCAAACCAGAACTCGGCCAGTGCGAACGAGTATTCTGGATGATGACGCGTCAACTCTCAGCCCATACGCGCACAGCAGCTCACTCACTTTGACTGTCGGATGGCTTCACGTCCCTACCATGACGAGAGACGCACTCCTCGGAGTTCTCCCAGAGGGTGACCAGTTGGCCGTTGATGTAGTGCTCGGCGTGAGCCGCACTGTTTTCACCGATGCACATAGTGACGGAAGTAAGCTGTAGACAACATGTTAGACAACCAATCGACGGTTGCATATTGAGACTCACCTAGGAAGTAGATTGGGGAGAATTGAGGCACTGCAGGTAATAAGCCGACGACTTTATACTCCCCGACGTGAAGGAGTGCTCGGAACACACAATATATCCATAAAACATGCGTCTCTCGTGGGATCATTCATGGAATGCGCACCGGCAGATGTTGATCTCGCAGCATCACCACCTCCGCTCATTCGTAGACCCGGGACACCCAGCACGTTAGAAGCAGATCCTGAACTGTCCCTGTCATACAAAGGCCAGATGAGATGCTGTATCCGCCATAACACCGCTGACCAGATCTGGTGCGACCTCGGCTCTGCGTGATGCCAGCCTAGTGTACAAAGCAAAAGAACTTTGAGTTGAAGTATGCACAGCATTGACTGGCACTCTAGCATACCTTAGCTAATTCTCACGCCGAAGGTCATACACCAAGACAGAGCTACCCGTAGAGATATCCCAGGCTCGCCCTTGTGATATTTGCGGCTTGACCTCGAAAGCAATGGACGCACTGGCGTAGACAGCACATAAACTATACCGAACTCTATTGCAACTTGAGCAAGGCCACTGGCTACTGTCCTTTCTCATCGTCCGGTGAAAGTGCCGTCCGGAGAAGAGAAGGCCTTCATTGTGAGAGCGTGATGCCGCGGGACCTATGACAAGAGTAGCGAGACGGTGGCGTAGCAAATGCGCGTCGACGCGGGAGGGAACATTTCGTGAAGACCTGGGATTCGCGAACTTGGAATGTAGCCGTCGGGGCAGAACTCTCACCGGCAGGTCATTCCATGCTTCCAGTCGACGACACTCAGGGACTCTGGAGAGCAAGCTATTAGTGCCCCTTCGACAGGTGAGCCAATTCAAAGGAGATGAGAGCTGAGTCCGCCTATACAATGAAGATCATGCTCAGTACTATGATTACCCCCGGAAGATGCCCCTCTTACCAACGTACATCGCCACCAAATCCAGAAGGTTGCCCTGGCGGAGTGTGATGCCATCTGTTTGGAAAAGACGTATTTGCCGCTTCTACACGGAGAAGTTGAGACGGCTGCTTCAACCATCCACGACAATCCACCTTTCCTGTTGACAGCAAGCATGGAATCGGAGTCAGATGGAGTAGAGGACGTGCGTGAGAGCGAGACCATGACATTGCTGGAAGAACGGCGCGAATAACCTATCCGAAAGGGTTCAGAACAATATGTTACATGAACTGGCCGAACTTGAGCTGTTGACACAAGCATGGAATGAACTGGTTGTGCTCACCAGCAAACTGCCGTGGATCTTCCCGCGGTGTCATATGACCATACGACTGCATCCCAAACGCCTTTCGATTCTTGCAAACGCAAGCACCGGTTAACGACCTTGCAAGACTTGCAGACGGATCCAATTCTCGTATTTTGTCATGATAGGTATGCGCGAAGAATGAGCCCTATATGTATCCCATATGCATTTCAGCATCTAACAGGAGTGACGCGTCCGCAATTTATGATTGTTGCTCTGGTGGTCTCGTCCCCTGGTGATGAGACCCGAATGGCAAAAAACGCGAGAACATTGATGCGTTAGACTGGTACTGAGATCTAGTCATCTAGAAGTCTGTCGGTATAATCGTTGAGCATTGAGCTGGCAGTTTGGTCGTTCGATGAGGAGAAATCTCACCACTCATCGACTGGAGTCACGAGAATCACGTTGCGTGACCCACTTCGCAAGGACATCCGACATTAAAATCCCAGCTCATAAACGGTCCTTCTTCTCATCTGAGTTGTTTGCGCCGTAAGACTTAGATAGGTTATTTGCTTTCCCAGGTCTGTCATTGCATAGCTTGACGGCTTTGAGAGTGGATGGTTCGAGTTCTCTCACTTTCTATGGTCCCAAATTGTCAGCCAAAGACCGAACATAAGGAAACTTTTCATTTTCGTACCATTCAAAGGCCAAAGATCTGAATCTGAACCTGACCAGGCCCAGCGAGTCGAGGACCAGCGAGATGCGTCGACGCCATACGAGGTCCAGACCACGCAAATGCAGTGCAAGCAAGTCAGAGGGAGAGTGTCTCAATCAGACGACGTTCGTTTTGTTTGCTGGTGCTTCGAAAAGTTGGCACGGCCGACATCCAATAGCCAAGATGGAGAAAGCAAAAACGCGAGTGCGCCCAAAGCGCGCCTACACGTCCGCAACGCGGTCACGTGTGTGATGGTTTTGTTGAAGAAGCGCCTGCTCAAGCGACTGGGTGCGGCGTGTCCCCGTTCGGGCGACTCTTCCTTCTTTTCCACGACATATGCCCATGCTCGACATGCAGAACCCCAACCAGAGCATCCTCTCGCTCTTTGATCCTCTACGAAACCCCGCCACACCCGGACGCGATGCCACAACCTCCCCAGAACCATCGTCGGACAAGGAGAACGACGGCCCAGTCGGTTCTGCTGGCCAAGTAACTGTCTTTTTCAACCGGGTTTACAAACGAGCACCGCACCATTCAGTAAAAACGCCAAAGGGCAAGCTCATAGACTATGATACGACTGTGTTCGTCTCGCACAGCGAACCAGAAGACGAGGAGGGAGACGACGAGGATATGGGAGAGATGATTTTGGAAGGCCTTGACGACGATCTGGAGAACAGAAGCACGGTGGTAGAAGATGAGGATACGCTGATGCAGGACGAGAAAAATGTCGATGAAGATACCATTCAGATTCCCGTTTCTCGTCGACAACCTCTCGCCGATATTCAGCTTGACAGCGTCCTTGGATCGGTGCCAGAGCCGGAACCCGTGGTGGTCGCAGGCTCCCCGAACTCCTCCATGCTATGGGACGAACCAAATGCACTCGTCCCTGCTATCTCAGCCGCGCCCTCAGGTGCACCGCTGGCCAGTGTTATCAACTCGATCAACTTCGCAAGTCTCTCCCTGCATTCGCCAGACTCCTCGCGCGAATTGTTTGGCCACCCATTTGGTCATCCTGCGACGCCTCGGATCGCAGTGACTGAAGCAGAGTCTTCTCACACCTCTCCCGTCTCTCAGACTCCGCAGCGATTGTTTGGCACGCATCTCTCATCGTCGCCATCTACCTCGACCCTGGTCACACGCCGTCTCTCTCCGACCACCAGCGCCACAGACCCCAGACGGGCATCAGTCGACCTGCAATCATCGTTTCGCCTGCAGCTGCAAAATGCAGAGATGTCATTCGACTTGTTGAACGACAAGATCTCGTTCTTGGGTCATGACTCGTTCTGGACTGGTGCGGACGATGATTCTGTCGACTACAAGAAGGAGGAGCAGGCGATGATGGCGATAGCGGAGGAATGCGAGGCTCAATCCGGTACGTCATGATAGATTGCCTGCCGCTGCAATGACAATTCTCATTTTTGGTTCCACTACCAGTCCCTGCCACCGCACCTGCTCACTCATCGGTGTTCGCGCTTTCGAGTGCATCGCCGCCGTCTGTTGAGCGCCGATCAAGCTTGCCACTGTCTCCACAGGTTAGACAGGGTAAGTGACTTCACGCTCCTTTCTATAATGCTTCTAAACTATGGACTTAGATGTCACAGCACCTATTTTTGAGAACGCCTCCGAGGATCAAGCAGTTAGGACCCCGGATAGAGTTCATGAGGCTCCCGAAGTAGTCTTGGATCCTACATCTCAGCCCACTGCCCCGATACCCGCGCTCAGAATTGTGAAAAAGTCGTGGAAAATGCACAGTCGCCTCGACTCTGTCAGCTCTGTCACGTCCACAGTGTCTTCCAGCTCGGAGTCTGTCAGCAGCACATCGAGCTCACAGGCCGAGAGTGTTCCTGCCAAACGACCCGCTCCCACTCCATGCGAAGAGCAGCGCGCCGGGAAACCTCCAGTCCCGGAGATGCAGAAGGCGAGGACGGTAATCAAAGGTTTGCAGCGTCCTCCTCCCGGAGCGCAGCTACCACCAATGACGACTATGGGACCGGCGAAGATGCGTGTTCCCCTGACTGGTAGGCCCGGCGCACCTTCGAGACCGGGTGGGATGGCGACTGGGAAGATGGGGCCTCCATCAGCTCCGCCTCACCGACCGGCTGGGAAGCCGACCAGCACGTTCGGCGCCGTATCGCGTTTGACTGGGTTTGGAAATGCTTCCAAGACAACGAGTGGTATCCCCGCGACGACCACCGGTACTTGGCGGGCTCCTCGGGCTGCCAGCAGCAGCAGCATTCCAGCACGGTCGGCGTTGCCTATTCCCCAATCGCGTATCCCCAGTGCTCCTGGTCCGTCACGAGGTGCTCCAGCAAATCGACTCCCTACCGGATCTGCAGCAGGTCGCAGAATTCCATGAAGCACAGCTCTCCGGTCATCGTAATGTACAGGGAAAGTAGGTTTCTCAATGCTTTGCCTTCCACGTTATCATGTTATGTTTGCACATATGTTCTCCTTTAGTTCGTGTTATGTCCCTCATGCCCATGATGCCCCCCACGCCGCAAAATTGCCTCGTCCCTTCTCTGTCTATTCATTCATCATTGCATAAAGACTTGTATCACGTTCTCTGTTCATAACCCCCAACGCTCTGATAACACCATCCGGATATCCTTCTCCTTCCACAATCATCTAGTCCAGGTACCCTCTCATCGCGTTCTCCACTTCATATCATACCTCAGATCTCAAGCATATTCTCTCTCTATGCTGTTTCTTGCGCCTGTCGCGACAGCCTTTTAGTTCACTCAGACTTCCTTCTCGTCGCTCTCCAGTTCAATTCCTCTTCAGCTTTCCTGTCACTCTGCAATTGTCTGCACGATCTTATGCATATCGATTTTCTCGATCTGTGGTTGATCTTATGTACGGCGTAGTGTTTATATGCAAACCTGTTCATCGTTGATAGGGTGAAAGCCTGAAAAGGACGAAGATACGATTTCTAAAACGATCACCTCTCCGCAGGTGTCCTGCTGGCACTGTAGAATATCTCCCAAATATTACTGTACCGTAGCATAGGCTTTCTTGTATTATTTAATCCAGTAATACTATTGAGTTGTCGGAAGGAGTGATTTACTTACTATTCCAGTTTTATACATATTTTGTGACTTGTCTATCTAAGTAATGTTTTCTAATCACCTGCTATTCGGAAAGGCTTTGCGTGCTCGGAGCCGTGTCTTCATCTTGCCTCAAGTCATCTCTACCGTCCCGAGACTCGAAACGACCTTGTGTCGTCCCACATCTTACTCCCACTTCACTGTCGTTTAGTCGTCTACTTAGACATCGCATTCATCGCCCGTCATGCCTCCGAAGAAGCAGCAAGCAGCATCTGGCAGCAAGGTCAAGGATGACAAGGTATTTCCGATCTACCTGAGTGACGTTCCACACGAGAAACTAACGAAATGCATCTCGTCGAGGAATCTATAGACCTTCGGAATGAAAAATGTGCGTCCTGTCCTTTTCTTCCTTGCGAGCCTATGCTCACGCCCTCCGTGCAAACAGAAAAACAAATCCGCCAAAGTCCAGAAACAAATCGCTGCGATCGAGAAACAGCAGGCCCAGGCAGGCAAATCACGCGCAGCTCTCGAGAAAGAGAAAGAAAAGGCGTTGCGCGAAAAGGAAAAGTTCGAGGAGGAGAAGCGGAAGAAGGAGGAGGCAGCGCTGTTCAAGCCCGTCCAGACACAGAAAGTGCCGTTCGGAGTCGACCCGAAGACGGTGCTATGCGTGTACTACAAGGCGGGGACGTGTGAGAAGGGGAACAAGTGTAAGTTCAGTCATGACATGAACGTCGAGCGGAAAGTGGAGAAGAAGAACTTGTACGAGGACGCGAGGGAGGAGAAGATGGAAGGTACGTCCTGCCATTGGAAATCGGGTGATCTGGGTACGGTGCTGATTGAAACATATGTGTAGATACCATGGATCAGTGGGATGAAGAGAAGCTGCGGACGGTGGTCATGTCTAAGCACGGAAATCCAAAGACCACCACGGATGTACGTCCCTTTCACCCGATGCACTGTTCTCGCGTCTGATTTCCTCTTAGATCGTCTGCAAATTCTTCATCGAAGCTATTGAGACGGAGAAGTGAGTGTCTAAGGTTCTTTGTGTATCTCATGACGCTGAATTTTCAATGCAGGTTCGGATGGTTCTGGGAGTGCCCGAACGGCGGCGAGAAATGTCAATACAGACATGCACTGCCGCCAGGATTCGTACTCAAATCGCAGAGAAAGGCGATGGAAGAAGCAGAGAAGGCGAAAGTTATCAGTCTAGAGGAGTTCTTGGAAGTCGAGGTGCGTCTAATTATTCATATCCGCTCATCGAAGACCGGCAACTGATGAAAATGCAACTTTCAGCGACATAAGCTCGGTACCAACCTGACACCAGTGACACCGGAGACGTTTGCAAAGTGGAAGCGGACACGGATGGACAAGAAGATGGCGGAAGACGAAGCGGCGAGGAGAGCCAAGGATACTCAAGCTGCTGCTGGCAAGAGCAGTGGTATGAGTGGTCGCGATCTGGTGGGTACATTTCATCACCGTTTTCAGCTCGATACTAATTCGTCTGTCTACGTTGCAGTTCACATACAACCCAGAGTGGTTCGAAGACGAAGATGAGGAGGAAGACGAGTGGGATTTGGCCAAATACAGAAAACAGCAAGAGGAGGACGACCTAGTAGCGGAGGAGGAACGTTTACAGCAGCTAGCCCTCGACGAAGGCGACGAGCCACCATCTACTTCGATAAATGGCGATGGCGATGGCGAGTAAGCTTTCGTACCCTCTGCTTTAGTGTCGTCGTTGCTCTCGTTGCTATTACGCCATGTCACTCATCATTCCCTGTATACCATCTCCTCATATGCATATAGCGAATGGATGTAACATTACAACACATCAGAAATGAAACTAGCACTGAAATATGTAATACGATAAACGGTCCTCTGTCCAGAAACCTCTAGTCATCGTCATCACTACCGTACCCCGCTAGACCTAGACCGGTTGAGGATGGTGGAGGGACTGCTTTCGCTGGCAAGACGTTGGCCGTCCCATTCCGCTGCCGTATCTCCTTGAAATACTTCAAGCTCTCCAGAGTGTCCGCATTGAGGAGCCCGGTCGCCTTCGGCGGTTCAGGCTCCGGGATGTCCATCTCTTGCTCCTCCTGCTCAGCATCTTCTACCTCCAACCTCCGCCTCTTGGCCCCTGGCTCAGGATCCTCCAACTCCTCAACCTGCACGTCATCATTCAACACATCTCCATCTTCCAACGCCCTCACTGCGCGCATTGCGTCGACGATTCGTGGGTCCATCTTCGCCTGAATGGCTTCCCGACCCATATCCTCCAACCGCCTCTTCTCCGAAACTTTCGACTCCGGGTTAGGGTCTTCTGTTGCCCAGCGGACGTTCAATATCTCGTCGTTGTCCAAGGACTGACATGCCATTGACTCCTTGGCGAACTGCGCATTTTGCTCGGAGACGTATGTCACGAATGCGACACTCCGGTACTGCAGGACACGGACTACAAGCAGAATCAGGTCAGGAATATGGGATTGGAAGGATAGAGGTATGGTGTAGACGTACTCTTCTCGATTTCACCCCACTCCTTGAAATGTCTTTTCACAACCTCCTCCGTCTCAGGGCCCGTCCCCGTCTCTTTAATCCTCCCAACATACAACGTCCGATTCTGCCTCGCAAAACTACCAACACCACCCATGTCATCTCGGTAATCTGAGAACTTGTCCCGTGCGAAGCAGTCTTTCGACGTGTCAGGCAGTTGTGTTGAAGCGTCGGGTAGTGTATGCAGGTACTCGCATTCCCAACCATACGGACAGCACCCTCGAGCGAAGAAGAGACAACAGTACTTCACGCCAGTCGTGTTGGCGCGGGTAAGGCCTGCATCTTTTTTGATGTTGCAGCGAGTTTGCGATTTGGTCTTACTGAAGGGGAAGAGAACGTCAGTATGCGTACATCGGAGCATGGTAGGTATGTCGAAGTACGTACTTTGAGTAGCTATCTTCGCGGTCTCCGCCTGCCCACTTGTTATACCAAATGTCTGAGGGAGTATCAAGGTCAGAAAGGTATTTCAGAGAAGGGAAGTCTGATGATACTCACTGTACTCTTTGCCCGTTTGTGGTGCCTCCTTCTTCTCAACATCTCCAGGCTTGACTTGTTTCCTGGCAGGCTTAAGCTTTTTGACCTTCTTCGCCACTGTCGTCTGCGTTTCCGTTGCGGAGCTCATGATTCGTGGTTGATTGAAGAGTCAAGGGCGAACGAGGATGGTGAAAGGGTGGACGAAGGGATTGTGCCACAGTGGTCGAGTCGAAGGTGCACTGGCCAGATTGAGCAGCTATGTCAGCGGGATATGGGGAGGAGTCTGGGAGCCACGTGGCCAGACGTTTGCACGGAATAGCACTGGCGCTTACGCACCGCGCTGTATTGGGACTGCCATGAGTCGGAGGACGGTCAGGGTACGTCTGCTGCTCGCAGTTCGTCCTCTTCCTCCTCGCTTCCATCCTTCATAATCGCTCTGTTCACCAACTCCTTTATCTGACACTATTTCTCCTTGGATCTTGCACACATCTCGGAAAGACAGACCAGATTCGCCGTTGGACACACTTTTACCATCCGCAATCTCCATTGATACCCCTCAGACTCGCGCCGGTCGCACACCACGCACGATGACAGAGGTCACCTTATCTACCTCCAACAACGCGGTCGCGCGTTTCCTTCGTAGCAAAGCATTCCATCTCCAAGTCGACACTCTTGAAGAGGAGGTCTTTTTCCGCTCAGCCTCCGAGGCACGAGATCGTCCCGAGCCCGGTGTCACCGTTCCGCCCATCTTCCTCAAGCATCAGTCGCGTCCTACAGGTCCTGGTCTCCTCACGGAGGCTGAACGCGCCTTCTTTGACCACAATGGTGACGTCTGGGTCAGCGATGAAGGGCTCGCTCAGTTCACCTCTGCATTGCTCGACATGTTCGCGTACGCCAAATCACCACACTGGTCGAAGGAGATCCACGCGCGGTTCACGCTACCGACTCCTGGATCTTCGACGCCGTCCGTAGACATGGACTCAGTCCTTGCGCTGCGAAATGGGATAGGCGAATGCACCTTACTCGTCTTCAATTGCTCGGGAAAGGTAAGCATTTGAACATACCTCCTCTGTTCGCCTCGGCGTCTCGACGCGCTTTTGCTGCGGTCCTAATACCACGCCTCAGAACCCTTCACGTGGCGTCGACTACGAGCCCGTCCTCGTCGCCGCTTCTATCGCCGCCCTCCACCAAAACAACCAGGCCCGGC